>CM044960.1:17832465-18002155 GCA_024516035.1 Bactericera cockerelli
CACTCTTAGCACTACCACATCTGGCTAACACCACTGACAATCTGAGAAGCACGAAATTTATCATTTGAATTTTCTTAAACTGGCTGTTGAAGGCATGTGAGACCGCGGTATTCAAAAAAAGCAATGTAAACAATTTTTGTAAACAACACAAGACGCCCTTACACAGTCTACAACTAGAAAACTCTTAGGATTTTTGAAGAGTTTTTGGCAAACATCTAATAATTTTTCCCAGAAGATCACGTGATAAAAAATCGTAAAATTATTTTTTAGCATCCTCGGGGCGGCCGCCAACTTTTATCAAACTTGCCCATGTCTGTGCCAAAATTTGTTCGGACAAATGTCGAGTGTTTTATTTAGTAAAAAAGTTTTTATGGGTGTTTTTTTCTGTTCAGGTGTAAAAAAATATGACAAACCAAATCGTAAAAAAACAAAGTAGTGTAGCTAGAAACATCGAAATTTTGTTGGCTTTCTGCAAAATTGTTCAGAATCAACTCATCTTAAACAGGAAAAAAGTACTGACCTGAAAAATAAGCCAAAGTCGGACTTTTTCGGAAAGTTGCAAAAAATCACTTTGTGCAGTTACGAAGGCGAATCCGAAAAAACGGATTGCAGATCCGGCCTGGAAATGTCGTCAGTAATCTACCATTAACGGGTGTAAACGTTTTTTTGGTCCACCCTGTAGATATTAAGCCCTCAAGTCGGACTGTAGTGCGCTGTTAGATGGTCTGGCTTAAATTTGTTGAAATCTAATTTAAAATTGGGCCCTTAGTTGCAACGAATGAAGGAAGTAGGAATAGCCAGGTTTTTTTTACATCTCCCTAGCTTCTCCTTGAGCCGACTTGGGTTCTATTTAATGCCCGTATAATACGACTAGATTTTCCAGCAGACTTTCTCTCCTCATTCTTCCAATAGAAAGTCATTTGATTTCCGGCGTTTTCCACGCATCACCTTCGACTTTTTCTTCTGTAGTTTAGCTTCTGAGTGAAATTACCAGGCACGATAATCCTTCGGAATCCTTGGCTTTCTTATCTGCGTTATTCTGCTGGTAAATATGAGATCGGTACCTACTGGTAAATCACACCTATAATTAATTTTATAGCATTTCACACTCTTATTTCCTATATCATTTCAAAATAATATAGAACTGAGGTACCTACATATTACCAGACCTATTGTATTTTAAAAATATGTATAAAATTATTCAGGACTTTATCAGTAAGGTCTCTTACAACATAGAATGCCAAAATGTTCAAAAGTCAACCCACTTTCTAAAATCAGGTGAAGATTCTACACAAATAGAATAGATATTAGATCTGTTTTGGTTTCTCTTTGCGAAAGCGCCATTGAAATTTCAGGTGAAAACATTCATAGCAAATTGGTTTTTACTTTCGGCTTTCATTTCTAATCCCAGTTCGTGCCTGACAGAGGCAAGAAATGAACAAGAGAAAAATAAGAAGGGAGAGAGAGATATCTACTCTCATTTATTTCCTAATACGAGATGTGTCTTTCATATTATTTCCCTCTCTTTCTTTCATTTTTATTTACTTTCTCTCTCCCTTTACCAGTTTTTCATTCTGTTCTTCAGATTCTCCGAATAGAAAGAGAGAGAGAGGCCTGAAAGTAACTTTTCTTTTCTCAACTGGTGGTTTCTCAAAGCAATGGCTCAAGGCAGAGTTTTGTACTTGAAAACATGGTAACACATCAAAAATCAATGTAATGAACATCCTTTGGTGAAAAATAATACATAATATTATTTTAGACTAATTTATACCTATCTACTGAATATCTTTTTGCAACTTTAAAAAGACTTATTTGTTCTAAATTTATCATCCGAAATACCTACATTTAATCACTTTAGGTACGTAGTAGAAATCTCAAATTTTGGATAAATTAGGAACTGGATTTTCCAGTTAAAATGTGTTTCCAAAAATTCGATTTTTAAAAGATCTTATACATATCAGATATTCAATTGAGACTTACCACATACTGACCATTATTAATTTATTGTCTGGCCTGATCACATCACCTGTGGCATAATGGTATCCATATCCAAACAACTTATGTTACAAGGAGACTCTTTGGTCCTAATTGAACAATATGTACAAATATACATACCTATACAGTATGCAAGGCAATTTTTATAAGTCGCTAGGTATATGAAAGATACAGATTAGGTACATATTCTTCAATTAAGTATTTATAATGAAAAAAATTAAGTAGGTAGATTATAAACACCAGTCTTCAAAAAATGCTCACTTTCATTTCAGAAGATTATAGAAAGAGTTGTGCTGAACACTTTGAACTTGGGCAGAAAACTATTTTGTGGACATTTGATTGAATTGCTCTTCCTTCTTGAAACTCCTCTCTTTTTTGTCTTGCCCTTTTAGATGGATTACAACATGATTAAATTTTTCTTTTGGGTCTCTTTTCCTTTAGTTCGTGCCTCTACGAAACTTACCTTTTCAAACATGTTCGTTAGTTACGCAATCGTGCCCAGTATTGAGTGAACCGTCTAATATACTTCGTATTGTATGATCAATAGTACTAACTTTTATGAATGACCAAGATACTAATTTTCAGATAGGTGTAATCAATAGTATCTAACAATTTTCAGATTAGTATGATCAATAGTTCATTTTTATTAACTTTTAGTACTCAGTAGGTACTAAAAGTTTTCAAGACACGATATAGTACTAACATTCATTAGTCTATAAGTTCTTCGTCTGGATCTTGGTCAAGAGTCAATTCTGGGTCAACTTGTTGTCTCTCAGGTTACCCAGAAGTTCTTCTGGACATCAAGATATTTAATATGAATATATGACATGATATATTTATAAGATTCATAAAATACATTAGTAATAGGATTTGGAAACGGCGCCAAATTTTCAAATCGTTTGAAATAAAATTAAGAGGATGTTATTAATCATCGGCCAGTCTAAACCTCACCCCTCTCCTTTAGAAAAGTAGATAATTTAAACGGAATCCCCAGACATAGCGAGGATATCTTATGAGGCTTTCTTGGCATCCAGAATGCGGGAAAACAAGCAAAACAAACGGAAACACCCCAAAAAATAAGGAAATGTGATTTTTGGAGGCAGAGAGAGAGAGAGAGAGAGAGAGAGAGAGAGTAGTGATTTATGTATCATCCTGATGATAATCTATATTCGATGTAACAATTATTTAAAAATAAAATACCTACATAAAATGTGAATTAATAACTGAAATATGGTTCAGGTAATTATCTGCCAAATATTACCACATTGTCTAATACCTACCTATTATATTTTGAAAGGTCCCAATTTATGTAATTTTTATTTTCTCATCATTACACGTGAACCATGTTGTGTAATGAAATACATAAAACTTAAGTAGATAAACATGACACACCTGCTTATTCAGAGGGCATTTGTAGAGTTGTGGAGTTTGTTAAGTGTGAAACAGACATCCGTGAAATAATATTAATACTTAATTTGAAATGGTAAAAAATATACACTTCAGATTTAAAAAAAGACACATATTTTCCATTTCCTCCTCATGTCTTTTCATTATTTTAATTGTTCGTGTGGAAAAAGGTGCATACTTTAATTAATACAGGGTTTATAGAAATCAAACATTTAAAAAATATGATTATAATTTTTCTCAGATTAACTTTTCTTTGTGAGAACGATACATAGATAGTGCTCTGTTAGAAATAGTCCGAGATAAACAATTTCATACACCACCACCGCGACCTTAAAACTAAGGGTTCTATGGGCTATATTAATTGTAGATATACATTTTATTATTCTTAAAAAAATGTATAATAAATTACCTTGGTGTCGATCTAACCTGGAGTTAATTCAACAAAAAGGTAGTATGAAAAATGTTCCTGCAGTAAGTAACTGGATAAGTACTATAATATTCTGTAATAAAATGATTAAGAATCACCCTGTATATTTAGACAATTTTACGGAAGAGACATTTTTATGCAGACGTGATGAGTCGAAGCGTGACGAAAAAAAAAATGTGGAAAATAAAAATCATAAAAAAAGAAATAGAAGTAGCGGAGAGAGAGAAAGAAGGTTGAAGAACAAGATATAGAGGGAGGAGAAAAACAGCAAAAGGACGATAGAGAGAGAGGAAAAAAGATAAATAGGAAACAGGGAGGGAGAAGAAATAGGATGAAAGAATGATAAATAGAGACGGAGAATAAAAGAGGCAGTGTCTAGAAAAAACTGAAAAACACAAGCTATGTGTGGAAAATTAAAATAGCCCAGCAATGAGGTTGAGAGACAGACAAAGGTAGATAAGGATAAAATCTAGAGGTAGAGTTTAAAGTGGAAGAAGGGATTACAAGGAGAAATAAAATAGAGCAGGAAAAGTAAAGAAAGAATTAAAGAGAATAGCAGTGATAAAAAAATGTCGATGGATTTTGAGAGAGTGATAGAGTTACAGAATTTAAATTGTGATAATTTGAAAGAAAAAGGCAGAGAGTATGAGAACATATATGAAACAGAACTAGAAGTACATCCAGCGAAAATGAGAGGGCTCTGGAGGAAAGAAGACTTGAATAGCCTCTTCAGACGGTGCATGATGCAAGCAAACGCTTCCTATTCTTTCCAGTCTAATTATCAACACCAGATGAAAGTCTGTATAAAGTAGGTATCAGAATTATCAACACCAGATGAAAGCCTGTATGAAAAAGTTATCATAATTATCAACACCAGATGAAAGCCTGTATGAAGAAGTTATCATAATTATCAACACCAGATGAAAGCCTGTATGAAGAAGTTATCATAATTATCAACACCAGATGAAAGCTTGTATGAAGCACATGAGTATGATACGAAGTACATTTGAGTACTACTTTGAATCGGTTTTCAGGCCACTTGGCTTCGATATCAAGCGTCTAAAGATAGCTGTTTAAGAAAAATGCCAAGTGCCTCGCGCAGGCTTAATCTGGGACTGGGTCAAACTACCTAAAACAGGCAATCTAATCTACCTATTAGTTGATTTTTTTAGAACAAATTTAATTGTTTCAGAATTCAAGCCTAAACAATAAGGTACGTCCAAAAAGAGGAGGAAATGAATCCACTCCAGGCCTTGGTTTGAAATTCGTAAAAGTATCTGTTTTTTTTTTTTTAAATTCGTATTCGTAAAAGTAGTGGAACGAACTACTTAGTTTGGTTAGATGGTTAGTATGTTTTCAGGTCGTATAGTGACTGAATGACTTTAACTATCTGGACTACATAGGCATAGGTCCTAGGATTTGCGTTTTCAAAATGACGGTTCAAACCCTTATTGAATGTGAGGTTCTATAGTTGAAAATTTATTAAGTACCATGTACCTACTGTCAGAAAACCTTCTCAGCGATAATACTGTGAAGAGCATGAGATCACTGTGTTTAAACATTAAGTTTTCCCGTCTTAATAGATTGTATTTCTATATTTCTCAGAATGTAAATAAAATATAAGAAATGTTAACATTGTCAAGCTGAATATTTGACGAAAAATTATGCAAGAGCATGAAAAAGAATAGGCGGAATAGGAATAGCTAGAAAGAGAAGCAGAAAATACCTTTTGTGCGACGCAAAAGTCGATCGTAATTTTCATAATAATTTAACACCTGACTTGCTTTCGTCTTCATTTATTCTTTCTTCTGTTTCTACTTTTATGAATAATCAAGAAGAAATTCATTAGAATAGAAGAAACTGGAAAGAAAGAAAGAAAATTAAATAAAAATAATAGAGAGAACAAAGAAAAGTGAACACAGTGTTGGAAAAAAACTTTCTCGGGAAGATAAAGACTTAAGGATAAATTCAATTTTTTTTTCTTTTTTCTAACATCTCCAGGCTGACATTTAACAGAGGTTTTCATTCAGCATTGATACCTACAGATTTACCCTTTTTACCTGGACATTGAAATAAAAAGCAGGCTTAGTAATGTTAATATTTTTAAGAAATTCTAAATTGCATCATTCAAAAGATGTATGCAATGCTGTGGTATTTAACCTTCTGTGATCTGTTGAGAAAAAAATGAAAGTAAATCAGTCAGGTATCCAAGCTTAGTTGGCGGATGTGAATACCTGAACTGCCTCTAAATTATACATCTCTGCCCGATCGGTGTGACTAGTTCTCAGAAGATTCTAAAGGTATTAATAAACAGATACTTGGGGTATAAAAAGTCCTTAACAAATTCCGTCGAAAGAGATTTTTTTAACTACATCTTACCACACAGTTTTAATAAAATCTGATTAAAATGTTTATTTTAAATTAAGTCACATAAAAAAATTAAGTCACACATGTTTGTTTTCAACAGTTGAATTAAAGTTATTATTCTTTTTTTTTTACTTCCTAAGCATCTCTTGACGTCTGGATAAGGATATGTGGTGGGCTGGTGACATTCACATACTTACGAATATTAAACTTTATTTGTATTTTATAATAATAAAAGTTTCTCTTATAATATTGTTTTCAAACACAAATATATTGTCTTTCCTGTAACATATGCTGGCAATGTTAGCTGCAATCCACGACCACGAGCTCTTTTGTATGATCAAACATATTGTACAAAAATATTCAGATAGGTATATTTTTGGTCTTGGATGTTGGTATACAATTTCATAAAAGTAAACCTAACTCTATGGTAAGCATTTTGAATTAATAGTTTGACCAAAAAATCAGAGATCGTTTGAAAAAATGGACCTTCTTGGAAAAATCCATGGACATGTATAGCTCAGCAATGTTCATACTAAATGCACAGTAGGTACGTACATCATACAAAAAGAAGATTCTAAAGGTATACCTTTACCTACACATAGCTATTATATCATAAGTGGAAATTTGGAGGGTAGTTCTTAGAACGTTCAAGGAACACAGGACATTAAAATGCATACCAGGCTTTGAGATCTTGGTATAAATACTTCAGTCAACTAAATTGAATGTGAAAATATGCATCGACAAAGACTGTCCATCGACATAAAACTCAGAAATGAAAATATTGCTACCCGATCATAAAATTTTCAGAATTGCTCACAACACACATTTCCTATATGAAAATAATAATAAGACCACAAGCACAAGCAAGATGAAGCATGCGACGCGATGAAGAGCAAAAGTATTAGTACGCCAGCAACTTATGCCTATCTGACCATATTCAGTCTATGATATGTGGGATCAGCATTTTTCAGACTCGTTCATTGAAGAGCTCTAAAAATTAAGAAAAGTGCTAGTAGGTAGGTATGTAAATCTCAATAGCACACATCCTCTGCATTATCTTTAACTAAATGGAAAAACAGGATCATTAAATTCTGAGACCACTCTGATCTATTTCAGAACAAGAGTACGAAGAATTAGTATACCTATTAACGATCATTGGGTTCCCAATCCGACGATCAAGCAATGTTTGGACGATGTTGTTCTTTCATTCAACGCCAGTATTTCGGATCAGTGATTTACAATTTTCAATGAAGAAGCGATTTCTTCCTTGAAATTCTTTTCCGCAGTAGAAACACTGCCTCAAAACTAACGCAGGGAACGAAAGAGTTGAAGAGAAGATAAAGACATAAGAAAACATCATAATTCAAAATAGCTGCAAGTTTGCATGAAAGCTGGAAGCAGCAACAATAACTCGTGTCAGCTCAGATGTAACAGGAGTTGCATCAGCAAGTCAGCATATGTGAGTAGGGGTAACGTCTTAAGTTAGGGCTATGCAAACACACATGGATCTGCAGACCCACAGGGTGATGCTGAAGGACTGAGTGTTCAGACGGATACAGGACGTTGCTTGAAGTCAAAAAAGTGTTGAGTAGATTTTCATCCCATGTTTTAATTTTGTTGTAAATAATATCATAGAAGCCAGCGTCGATGACGCGTTGAATGCACTGGTTCTCGTAGGATCACCGAAGTTAAGCAACGTCCAGCAAAGTGAAGACTTCTTTATGCTGGATTCCGGTCCAACCTAGGCTGGGTGAGGTTAATGCGGTTATCAGATTTGTGAGTTTCCTGCGAATGGAGGACAACACCCGCGCCGTGATAAGACCATGCAGTTGAAAGCGATGTCGTATACGTATTTACATAGATGTCACTTAATTTTCAAATTACTTTTAACTTCTCTACACACCGAAACACGTTTTTGAAACACAATATCCTCTGGATTCATTGTGTTTGATTCGATTTTATCAGTCTTGTGTCATGTTAACTTCAAGTAGTTTGAGTAAGTTATGAAATCGACTATTTAAAAATAGTAGATTGGGAATTCCAAAGCTATTTTGTCCAAGAATAAATTTAATCCACCTTGTTTGAGAATAGCTGCCCTCAGATCTACTTCAAGGGAATGTATGTAATTTTCCATGGAACGTGTTTACATTTTATGATAATATGTACAAGTAATAATACGTTTTATGATAATACCCATATGTAATATTACATAGAGATGCAATATCCAAGTTATAAGAGTGCAAACACAAGTGCATATTGTGCTAACAAATAACATAGGCTCTATCCCTCTCCTCTACGGTCTTCCTTTTCTCTTCTCCATTTCTTTTTCTTCTTATTTTCTGCTCTTTTTTCTTCTTCCTTCCTCTTTGTAGTCTCAAATAATTTGAAAAGTTTTTTTGCATGCAAATTGAAACTTGTTCCAGAGAGTTAATAGGGAAATAGATAGCTTTTGTATCCCGTTAGCTTGTGGAGAATTACAAGTGAGTCCTACCGTGCGGATTTAGATGAGGTGCTGAATTATAGTGTGGCTGTCGTGTCTGAGTTTATGCATTGTACCTAAAACAATACCCATATATTATACAAATAAATTATGTTCAACACTTTTCATAGTGTGCGGGATGGAATGAAAGTGAATGTTTATAACAAAAAACAAATCATTGAAAATAAATAAGCTTTAAAAATCCTAGTACGGAAACTATCCAGGAATCCTAGGCGAAGTACCTTTGCAGTGGGAACGACATCTTGTAGATACATATAAAATACTATCTCATTCTGAAAATGTTTGTTGTCCGCTTCTTTTGGTGTCCCATCTAAAGTTACTAAAGTGTTCGTTTTTGTAAAAAAAAAAAAATATTTTTTTGCTTTGATTTTTTTCTTATTGCACGTCTCTAGAAAATAATCACTTCTATCAAATTTTCAGCTATTCAACTTTACATATTTGCTTTTTAGAGATACAGAGATCAGTGAATTTAATCTGTTAAATGTTTTCAAATGGGTAATTCAAATATATTTCTAAATGACTGACGTCTAGAATATCCATTAGTAAGTCTAGATACCTACTGAAATGTAAACAAAAAATAGTAATAATGTATTCTTATTAAATGTCATTGAACAACAGATGTTCTGGGCTCCTTCTTATTAATTTTAATATTAATACGTTCATTTTTCCGACAAGAACCTTTCAGACTAGAATGACATTTTTCTACCTTTTTCATGTGTCTTTAACGTAATGCCTGCCATATGTAACAGACGTTCTCTTAAGTACATTTTTCTTTCCTGAGCGCTTACCTTCTTTAAATAGAAATTCATTGACAATTTATTTTCCAAGTCTGCTGCCAAGAAGGCATGAGATTCAATATTAAGGATTTGACAATGTGTTGAATTACTATACCTCCTATTCTTAGATAGTGTATGATATCGTAATATTAAATCGAATAAGTCCTAAATTCTTCTTGTTTTTTTTTCAACTATAGATATACATTATATTGAAAAATAAGCTTCGACCAAAGTGCTTCCTTAGCGTGTAGAATACGCTATGGTGTTACTATGAATTGCTTCCGATCAATGAATTACTTTTTTTCCTCTCTTTTTTCTTTCAGTTATTATGTTCTATTCATAACGATGATATTTCTAATCTAAATTGTGATTCAACTCATTTTACAACGTTGTTTCATAATATTATGATTTTTATTGATCAGATCAGGACGGAAGTTTCACTCTCCACTCTCAAAACAACTACCCATATTAACTTCACCTAACCTGTGAGCTTTATTTGGATGAATTATTAGCTAACCAATAGGATTGTTCATATTTTTAAATTTATTTTTGATAATCTTCTAGACTATCTAGACAAATGCTCATTGTTTTTCTTTTAGTTTTTGTTTGTATTTTTTTTTTCTTCTTATTTTTCTATTCATACTATTGTGCTAAATTCAATAATAATAAAATTCTCTTTATTTATTAACCGTGAGGAAAAATACAGAGAAGTACAGTTGAACGAGAGTTTGTTTTACCTAAAGTCATTCACAGCAACAGTAAATAAACACTAATCCATAGGAATCTCATAGCGAGAAAGCTATTGTAAACTGACATTTACCAAAGAAGAAACAAAGAGAAATAAAGTGTATAAATAATACTCTTGGCAGATATTAAAGAGATATAACTAGGTATACTAAAGTTACTATAGCTTACATCTGGATACGTTTTGAATAAAGTAAAGAAGAAACAGCACAACCCCTTGAAAACACACAAAACAAAATAAACAAGTAATATAAATGAGCACGAGAAAAGAAAGATGAAAAATATGTGAACTGAAGCAGATTAAGAAAGAACTGAGAGAATAAGACGAGATCGTTTCAAGAAGGCAAAGAGAAGATGCATTTTATTTTATAAAATTCTCTATTCTAAGATGTTTTGGTGGATTTCGAATAGATTTGAAAGAACGTACACACACCAAGAAATTTTAATAGATGTGAATTTCGCCTGCAGTTTGAAAAATAAACTGATACCTACCATTTCAACGAATTCAAATACCTGGATTGAAATAATGATATTACTTGTTTTATCTTACATATTACCTTATAGTGAGGTGTGTAGTTTCTTAGAATCTAAAATATGGACATCTCAGGCTGCTTTATATTACAATACTACAATACATCTATCATAGAAAAGAGACCCCCTCCTCAACATGGTTGTAGACGCCCCGTTGTATAGAAAGTGGTAGAAATTCTTAACCAATGTAGACTAAAAATAGGTTAAGGGAATATTTTTGCAAAAATCAAGTAAACCGTTTTGAATTAGGAGTCAACTTCCCAGCAGTTGTAGGAGAATTAGTAGTCAACTTCCCAGCAGTTGTAGGAGATACCCGTGATGAAGATTTCAGTGAAAACTCTTGTTTGAGACTTTATTATTCTTGTGACTAAATGTTAGGAGTCAGGTATGTTATAGGATGTAACGCTTCCACTTGCGGAAGGGTAGAGAAACATATCTATGTATATCATGGGGAGGGAAGGAGGGAGGGACTCGTCAAACTGGGAGGGCGAGAGTGAAATAATATACAGTTCGTTAAATTTTCCTGATGTTTACTCAATATTTCCTAGTGTAGTGAGTTCCGTGCCAGGACTCGGTAAACTGTTCATTGCAGCAAACACTGATTCAAATACGGGGTGGGTTCATGATAGTAGACTAAGTTATTTGTATAATTAGGTATTAATTATTTTTTTCTAAAAAGTTATTTGAAATACACTAAACAAGACTTAGACGCTAGAACAACAGTCTCTAAACAAATGAAAACTCAGAACTAGAAGATTTTAAAAAAATATATATATATTATAGACACTAATGCAGCGTCAACCAGTGATTTTCAGGTTTCAATTCACCTAAAATTGAAATTTGGACACTTAACTTGGTCGCATGAAATTGAATTTCTGATACACTTACGAAATGCACCCTGTAATGATTCTATCATTCACATCGAATACTGAAAATAGTAGATCTCACAGTAACACTTAGTATGCATTAGGCAGACAAATTATTTATAGGTGAGATAGTACAGTGAGTTTATTGAATAGAAACGCGAATTGGATTAGCCTCAACTATAGACCAGGACAAAACAAAACCAACTAGTAATTTAAAATTATTTAAGACAACATTTTTTTAAAGAATAAGAAAACTGAAACTGATGTTGAGATTTGAGCCCAGAATTAAGAAAAAAAATCATTTTCTTTTAGACTGAGTAAAACAAAATTTTCGGATTTAATACTAGAATAAAATAGAAAAAACTTTTGAGATTGTCTCCTGCCCTGCAACAGCAGGAGGACTACCCCAGAACAGGATTATACCAATGACACCTCAATATGATAACCCTGGTTTATTTTCACACAACCATTTG
Organism: Bactericera cockerelli; assembly: GCA_024516035.1. Taxonomy (NCBI): domain Eukaryota; kingdom Metazoa; phylum Arthropoda; class Insecta; order Hemiptera; family Triozidae; genus Bactericera; species Bactericera cockerelli. The sequence continues at coordinate 17,844,552 of CM044960.1, forward strand.
ATGAGCTTGATAATAATATTTAGAATGGGTGAGTAGAAGAACATGCTATGTCGAAAAAAAATTCTTCAGAATAACATACAATGTAGGTACTCTTTTTTATCATCTCGTTGAATATGAAGGAGAAATACCCCCTACAACTATGGAACAAAAATATTTTTATTTTTCTTCACTTAAACAACAGGAGACAAATAAACAAATTCTAATTCCTGAACATAAGTGATAAACCTAAATAGGTAATTACTCGAACATATTCATGTTTAATGTTCACTGGTTATTATAATATTATTTATATAGGGTAGTTAGTTATACATAGAGTTGCATAGTTTACTGCTCATGTATTAATTTTATTGTGAATACTGATACTGACCTCTTTCTAGCATCTAGCATCACACTCATTACAAGTGCATACAGCACTTCCTGCGCCCATGTAGTTACGACTATATTAGAATCTATAGATAGCTCACATAAGTTCACACTAGCTCCCTCGGGCTTGCATTGACCTGGAGGCTAAGGGGTGGAGGTGTAATAAGCTGTGCATGCTTGTGACAGGTAACATATATCATATCGCACGGATAACGACTGTGTGGAAAGCTCTTGGGTGTTCTTGTAGGTTTTCCACGTGAAGTGCCCTGGAATCGACGATATCTCTGGCTTTGTTAAGACTCTCTGAATAAAATCCAATTAAAATGTCGCGGAAAAAATTGACCGAATAAATAGAGAAATAAAACAACATAATGATAGGTAGTGATCACAAAACAAGGAAGACGAAAAATGACGGCAGATATTGTCACAGTACATACTATGATATGTACAGCAAAAATACTTAGCTGAAAAGTAGTAACCTAAAAATGAGATGTAAAGTTTCTAATATTTATGTCGTATGCTTATTGTATTCAGTTTCGAATATTTGAACTTTTCTCTTTAAAAATATTATATTCGCAAAATTTGTTGAATTTGACCTTTTATCTTTTAAAAATATTGTGTTTACAATGAGCCTCTAACAGGGTGTCTCGACTTTTTGGGTGTTCTGTGATATTACAAAATAATTTCACTGAGGTGTAGGTGCCTACCCACCGTTATTTATAAATCGCCCATTCTACTTGTAAGTTCTAATCAACACCAGCTAGACCAGTAGTCTCCTACTCCTGCCCTTTCTTATCAACTCCTTCATTAAGAAGGAACTTTCATCATTTCATCCGCAAATTTAGGTTCTATTTAAACTTATTCATCTGATGATAGTCACTAGACAGTCAATTAAATACTTAGAGTGAGAGAGAGAGCACCATTAAAAAATTCCAAGGGTTAGAATTGAACCCAGGGAATTAAAATGAGAATATGAGAGAGAGAGAGAGAACTAGAGAACAAGGCTCTAGAAATGAACACCATAAAGGAATATAATGCTGAGCTGACTGATTTCATGTGGTAAAAAAAAACGGAAGTAAAATGCTGACCCATCATATTAGTTCAATGTTTTCTATCTATTGTAAAACATTCACTCCTAATTATTTAATTCATTTAAAAATAAAATGTACATCGTACCCAAAATTTGAGTTCAAAATATAAACAGACAATGCGGAATCAAGTTTTATTTGTTCTGACAGGCAAGTGAAATATTGTGCTCGTCAGCATATGAAACATGGTGTTTGACTCTAACGCCAGCATTATTGTTTAACCGGCGCTGTTATCAGAGTGGTGTAACATGTAACTTTCGTGTTGCTGATATCAGCAAAAAAATACTTGGAAAACTTTTGGTATAAAAGGTAATTGTTTATTTGAGGAAGGGTACAATAGCAGAGAATAGAGGAATCCTTCTATTCCTTCTGAGAAATAAGAGGAAGGTAGCGTACCTACCTCCGGAAGGACAAGCTCACAAGAGTTCTTCTGAGTAGTCCCAAGAAAAGGATTTTCATGGTAATGGAATATTGGAACAAGGCGTCAAAGGATTCAATGTTTCCTCTACGGTCCAAAGGTTTGATTTAGGATTAGGGCTGATAGGATGTCTGGACGAGATATACCGAATATTTACTGGTCATCGTACCAGCTACCCTAATTATTAATCTCAGTTAGCTTTGGCCAGAAACGTCGTAAGATTAAAAGCCATACCTATTATAAAATAATCACAATAAAAGAAAAACAAAGTTATCCTGAAAATTGTTTACAAATTTCGGACAAGATTCCGCCCCTAGTTTCCACTTCTGAAAAATAGAGGGGTTGAGACTGTTAAGAGTTGTCATTTTTCATTTCCTTTCCTCATTTCATTTCAATTAATTTCAACAATTTCTTCCTCTGATTTCAAAAACAATATCACAAAATCATCATAGTTTTCTCCCTTTTTAGATTGAACATAGAAAAATTAGGGGAATATGTATCAGGAATAGAGAAAATTACAAAATATGGATGTGCTGCTCAGAACACTTTTTCAGTTTAGTGACTTATCTATGATAGTGTCTTGTAATAAGAGTTTAGAACAGAGTTTTATTGTTTGATCTTAAAACAGAGATATTCAATAGATAGGTTCTTTAATGAATAGAAATATTTCTAAAATACACAAAAAAAAGCAAATTTATTGTAGGTGAGTAATCCAAAGTGCAAGTTTAGTCCCCTATGTATAAGGTCCAGGGGTAGGTATAACACTACTGTAGGACAGGTTGGCACAGAGGATTGAACGGGACCTTGTATGTTGCATGGTAAGCAGTATTAGTGCAGTGAGGCCTACACAATACCGGATAATTGAATTTAGCTGTACAGGAAACTTTGATTACAACGCAGAATATCCAGCCATTGTGGATGGGTGGGTACCAAACGGTGAAAAAATTGCGTTTTTTCCCGGTAAAAAGTTATTTGAAAGTTCATTACAATATCGAGAAAATGATGCAGCCTTCTTTAGTGATGGCAGAACGGGACCTTCAAGGTATAATGTGGAGATAAAAAATTGTTTGGGGAAATGATCCGTGAAATGGAGTTTCTGTTTTTCCTTGCTGCTATTTCTAATAACTTTATCTATAAGTTACTTTATTCTTACCTTTATAAGTATAGTCATTTGCATTACTTACCCATTAGTCTGATTAACCCAAGACACTTGATATGATCCCACCCAGATCGAAATTCATACGAGTATTACTGACTATTTAATATTGAAGTCATAGGTAGAAAAACTTTTAATTCATCTACATATGTATATTTGGTTTAGTATACAACTTTTAAGTTCAGAGACATTTTCTTCTAGAATATTTGCTATCAAAATTATAATAATAATCTTTATTGGAAGGTAACCACCAGGCGAGGTTCATGCTCACAGCATTTACTACCACCTAACCCTCAGAGTCTTATTATTATGTGGTCACAAACTTAAATTAATGAGGAAAAATTCATACACTGGGTGGGATTCGAACCAACGGATCCTTACGCTACCTGGATTACCAGACTAGTGCGTTACCCACTTGAGTACCAGTGCACGATGAATCTACCAAAAGAACATGAATCTCATACCGTTCGAATTAATGCAATTGGTAAGAGTTTACATTACATATTCAGATTTCATAAACCCCATATCAAACAATTCGGCCGAGGTGTGAAGAACGCCTATACAAAGAAAGAGACAGCGTTCATATTACAATGTATTATTATACGTAACCTACAAATATCTGGTTGCATCTTCATTGACACACTGTTTACTAAAGTTAAATAAAAATCAATTGATTACAGTCAATATTACTTCCGAGAAATTTCTGATATTGAAATTTGGAGTATTGTGTTCGTTTTTGTAAAAAAAAAAAATATTTTTTTGCTCCGATTTTTTTTCTATGAGTGTCGCTTCCTTGCACCTAAGAATATCCTAAAGTCGTGTCTAAAATCTTAAAGAAAGATAGGTATACTAGCACTACCAGTATGAACTACATACTCTTGGTTTTTCTGCAAATTCTGAAATATGTCCTTGTGAGTTACAATGAGTTGTTTTTGTAACAACATGGTGGATTAACAAAATAACGGAGAAGTTGTGGAAAAAAATCCGTTTAAAAATGAGGTGGAATATTTAAAATTAATAACTATTCCTTTGAAATATTACACTTTATACTTACAAAAATAATTATAGAGATTGCTGATTGCTACTAAAAAAGCAATCAATGTTTAATGTTCTGAAGATAATGTGTTTATAATGTGTATAAAAAATAGACTACGAAAACAAGTTTTTAGAAAGGATTTTTCCTCTTTCCTTTTTTGCTCATCCTGGAATTAAGAATTAAGAACACAGCTACTCTATGTATCCTAGTATCAGTAGTTATACGTACCTTGGTAAGTATAGTTACCAAAAGGTAACTATAATCTATTAAAAAGTTCACTCAACAATACCAACACCCTTCTACCGTAATGTAGCTACGCCACTGGGGAATCAATCCGACTGTATTATTTCCTCATTCAAAAACTGCAGTGGAAAAAAACCCTGAATTTATTTCCATGCATAACGTTAAGCCTCCTAGACTTTTAGACTTTCTTCTCAAGAGCTTTGAGCCTTAAAAGTAGAGAGTATAGAATTGAGCCTTAAAAGTATGCAAATATAATTAATTAAAAGTATTACCATCTTCTCCTCCCCCGCACTTTCTTATTATACTTTGTTTAATTATTCGCCCTCTGCTTTCTAATTTATCTTCTTATAATTTAATCTCCCTCTCCCTCACATTATTCCCCGTCTCTGTCTTCTTGCTTTTATTTTCATTGTTATTTGAAACATTAAATTAAAAAATTTAAATTCACAAACATTATTCTTGTGATTTTTTCTTGGTGTGTACTTTAACATTGTCTTTCTCTCCTTTCAAGGAGCGACATTGATGGAACATGCAGGTGGAGATGGAGGAGAATAGGGAGGTGTGAAGGAGGAAAAGGAGAGATTTAAATTATGCGTGCAATAAATTTACGGTAATTAAAGGTGTTTCTCAAATCCTTGCGTAAGTCTCTCGGGAAATCCAAAGGTAAGGAGAATCAGTCAATCACAGTCGAAGGTGTTGGGTGGAACACAAAGAAAGAACTAAGGAGAATAAATACAACAGATTATAAATATTATACACATGTAAAATTAGATGGTGTCGCAGTATATACATAAAGCAAGAGTGAATCAAAGTATAGGTATGAACGTAGGTATTCTATCTAACATTTTATCTCCGATTTCAAATTTCACCGATGTGGTCATCTGTCGTCTGTCACAATAACAGCCGTGTGATGTCATTAGACATCTTTTGATGTTGTTTAAACTTGGAATCCCTCAAAAAATGTTTTTTAAGTTGTACCTACTTGTTTTTGACTTTGATATCAAAAGATGACTGATGACATCAAAGTCAACCATTAACCATTTTTTTTTTTCCTTCAATTTTTTTTCTTCTCCTTCTTCTTTAAAAATAAAGTTCCATGAATCAAAAATAAAAAAGCACCTACCCATAGCGAAAAAATAATCAAAGTTGTCTATTATAAATTTTATTACCTACCTACCAATCTGCAGTAATGGCGAGCTTCTTAATTTTAATTCACCGGTTGTCTGCTTTTCAATTAACTAACTTTTCTCCCTTCAAATTAGTTATGACAATTTTAATTTTATTTAACTTTAGTTCTATTTCATGTGTTCTTATTGTTCTTTTACCTTTCTTTGTTTCTTTGTTTTCTTTTTCTTTAATCCTATTTAGTTACTTTTCTTTTTCTTAAATTAAATTTCATCCCGTGAGTTTGTCTAAAAGAGTTTTTTCAGATTTTTTTTCTTCTTTTTTTACTGTCCAAAGTTCAGAAAGTTGGCAGATGAGAAAAAGTTTACACTGTTGTTTACCATCACTAGGCTTTTCATTCTGAAAAATGGCATCTTAAAATAGAAAGAAAAATCATGTGAACGAAGGAGCTTTATTTGTGCAGTCAAATCACGAGAAGAAAACTAAACCTATTCAAGAGATGGTAAAATGTAGTCCCATCCAAATATTTATAATAATAAAGAAATACCTACCCGTGCTGAAACTTGCTGAAAACATGGTAATAATAATAATAATACTCTTCAGTGAAAGGTAACCACCAGGCGAGGTTAATCCTCAAAGCATTTTCTACCACCTAACCCTCAGAGCCTTGTTATTATTATTATGTGGTCACATACTCAAATTAATGAAGAAAAATTCATGCACTAGATGGGATAGATGAACCACTTGACTACCAGTGTACCATTTATATAAACAGGAGAAATATACCTACATATATTTATGTTCACAACTCAGTCGAAGACTCACAAAACTTTTAAGTCTTTGGTGAGAAAATTGAACATTTTATTTGAAAGATCGGAAATTATTAAAAGTTTCTTAGATTTACCAAATAGAAGGCATTCAAATAAGGACATTTCGGTACGAGGTATGTCTAATGAGGTAAGGTACCTATTACGCAATACATTTATCTGTAGGTGAGTCAGTATTTATTTTTTATAAGTACAAATTTCCTTGTCTATTTTTATATTGGATGAAAATCTGTTCAACTCTACTAACTTACCATCATCTCTGTTTGCAAAGGAGACGAGACAGGAAACGGTACTCCAGAGAGCCCTTATCGCCCCCGAGTTCTAATTGGTCAAATGCACATCCATTGTCCAAGGAGAGACGTAAATGAGGAAAAGGACTCATATAGGTACTTCTGTATGCAAATAGAAAGCCCTTCACATAAGGACCTTTCGTTACGAGGTATGTCTAATGAGTGGAGTGTTTCTTTGTACATGTACATAATATCTTGTATCATAAGAACGTATTTGGTGATCCAATGTTAATGCCACACAGTGAAGTAATGCCACACAGTGGTCCCAGGGCAACATAAAAGAAAACATAACCAAGGAGAGGTTTTAAGACGGTAAAAAAGCTTCTCGCCGGCTCACAGGCATTAACCTACGCTGGTGTTCTTACTATTTTTATGGTATTTTATTGTATTTAACTACTTAATACATAATTCTGCATACGTACAGGAGTAATTCCAAATGTAACTATGACAGACAAGGGATATATATAAAACTGGCTTTATGTGTCTTAAAACAGTCGGCAGAAAATATTGAGGCTCATCATGTCAACGTTTCTATGTCATCTGTGTAGGTGTGTTCGTCAGAAGAGAAAGGCTGCGGTCACCTCAAGTAGTAAATGTCTGTTCGGAGATGAAGGATGAAGCAAATAGATGAATGCAGCCTCAACTTCAGCTTCCTCTGCCCTTTCAAGTTGAGATGAGTAGGTAGGTATATACTCGTAAATCTATACATACATGTGCAATTCTGCAGCGTAGTGGGGGAGAGAGAGAAGGAGAAGGTCAAGACAAAATTGAAATAGGTAAAGCAATGATCAAGAGGAAGGAGGAATATTGGAGAAAAAAATCTAATACGAAGTTGTAAACTGTAAACCAGAAAGCCGCACTTGGTAGGATTAAAACGAACAATTAAGGAGAAAATAAATTGAAAATTTACGGAAACAACAAGAACTGAAGTTGAATAGGACAAGAGATATATGGATAGTAATAATATCGTATTACTAAAAAACATTATTTAGCAATAAAACCAAGACGTACTACTGTGGAAAAAATCCCAAATGGGACGATAACTTGTTATGTATGTCCCTGTTGGGGTTTTGAACCCACGACCTCTGGATTACCAGACCAACGCGACGTCCACTGAGCTACCAGGACAGAATAACAGATAGTTAAAAAACTAAACTAAGTTATCATATCTGTGTTAATCACAATAGTGATATCACAACTACTCAAACTTGTTTCAATCAATATTTGCTTGATTTGGTACTTGAACCATCGACCTCCGATTACCAGTCCGCCGTTCTATCGATCAAGCTCCGGAGGTCGGCGATAGAAGAATAGATAAGAAGGTAAATAAGTGAAAGACCTGAATAGTTAGAAGAGCAGCAAGGAGAACAATGATAACCAGGAGAAGGGTGCAGGTGTAGGCGTAGGTACTGGTGGAGGGGAATCCTGGAGGAGGCATGCACTGGTGGAGGGGGATCCCCTCGAGGAGGAATGTTGATGTGTTGAAGAGGACGAAAGCAAGACAATATATGAAACGAGAGACAAATTTAATCTTGTTGAAGAGCAATTAAGAGCTCTTGATGAAACTGATCTTAAAGTGAACAATGCATGCTAGTTGTATTTATTTGATGTTTGCACATAGAGTGGAGGGGGCGTTAGGCTGAGCGTTCTTCGAAATTTACCAACTTGATGCGATCAAAGTTTGCCAATTTGTTGAAATATGTTAAGGATATTACTGTCAAACCTCTCAAAAGCTTATTTCCAAGATGTCTGAGTTCGCAAGGTACGTAACCGAATAAGTAGCTTAAAGTGCTTAAACCATTAATATCTGAACTAATAGACTGTTATATCAACACACCTACACCACCTAACAACTAAAATGTGTATGATTACTATGATTTCAGCACGGGTATTTCTCTAGTGGTGTTTATTGCCAATCAACATCACGTACTATCTTGTGCTATTCACTTTTCGAAATTCATCACTAGAAAGTCCACTTTTATTCACATCAAATAAGCCGACCATCTAAATTATCTAAAACAAAGATCGTATTTTTTAGTGGACTTGTACAACACTACGAGTATCATCAATATTACCAAACATTGACCTTTGGTTCAAATTGAATGGTGCCATCAAAACTTCTCTAGTCTAGTGTTGATTTACTAAATTTACTAGCCTATTGATTCCTTCGTAATTGGCTCTTTCTCTTGTTGGACCTGATAACTTGTCTCTGATACTTCACCGGTATACTCTTTAGCCATTCTTGATTTACTTAAAGAGGCCTTACTCATGCTTACAACAGATACAATGTGTATTTACTTACTTTGTTTTGTCATGTGAATGTTTTTACAAAGTCTTTAGTTCTAATATTACAGAAGATAGAATAGTATCGTACAACATAAAAAATACGTTTGATTCTTCTTTATTTTCAAACAAAATAGATACCTACAAAATTATATGATACAAATTATTTTTGAAATGAATTACCTTTTGTCTTCTGAATTGAAGTTCTTCTTATGAAATAAAGTTTTTTTTTGTACCTAATTTATAGTGTACCTACCTACCAATCAAATGCAGAAGAGCTTTTTTGATGTCTGGAGCAAAGAACACTGTCTCATTCCAACAGAACTACCTTTTCTATGTGCTGTATTGAAACAAGTCTGTATGTTGACTTCATAATGTCTTTACTTAGCACGTTGTACAAGTCCAATATACATAGGTACATACATCCACACTACAAAGTGTTGGGTAAAATATTCAATTGCATAATATTGCAACAAATTTCAGAGGGGAAGGAAGAATGTGGTTACAGGGGAGGGTGAAGGGGGGGGGGGTAAGATAGCTTTGTATTATTATCATCCACACCTATCCAATAATAAGTTGAACTTTGTGCGGGGGGGGTGAACTACTGAATCTCGTTATTAAGTTTCCTGACGAAATATGAATTGTAAGGAAGGTATTTAACTTTCTCTTGTCCTCCCCCTCCCCTCTCCGTCGCTGTCTTCACATCATACAGGATTACAGGCAGTCGTTTTGTAATTTTTTTTCTTCGAATTTTCATTTTCTTTCTATCTTTTTATTAAGTATTTTTTCACTTCATTAGAATAATTTCCCAAGGGAGGATTTGGCCCGAGAATTCCCCCCTAATAGAATTTACCTTGTAGTTTTCGATATTGCTTTCTTCTCCTCCTTTGTCCCCTGAATGAACGTCTACGCATCAGAGATTAGTAGCTAGATAGGGGGGGGGGGCTGTAGGAGACAAATCTCTTGGTAATTTTTTTTTATTCTTTATTATTATTTTCTGAGAATTAAATGTATAGTGTATTTAAAATGAAAAAAAAGATGAAATGAAATAGCCAAAAGTAAATAGGAAAGATTAATTTTGCTGAAGTTGGGAAAATTGAGAAATAATCGATGACCATCATTTTTGGCTGTACCAAATTTCATTCCATGAATAGTTGCAGTTGCAGTGCTCTTGAAAAACCGCTGACAAATTGATAATGCGTTGTGGATTAGACTTGTGCTTATCGTCAGACTAGCCTGGGGTTTTCGAATTGCGGGTGGTGCAGAATTCAGATGAACAAGTGGTAGATGAGCTTTACTCTCATTGACTGTTGAGGCCATCCTGTATACGGGCACTGCGTCAGTCATTAACAACACATTGTTTGGACATTTGCAAGGATTATTATTCCTCTCCCTTATATTCATCCCCTAAGTTTACCTCTCCCTCTCTTATTTTCTCTCTCCTTCTCCCTCTTCATTTCTATCAGACTCCCTCTCCATCTCTCCACCACTATTTCAAACTCTCCTTCTTCTTCCCTATATATTTCCCTAATTATCACTCTCCTTCTGTTACTCTTCTCTCTCTCTCTCTCTCTCACACACACACACACACACTTTCTCTATCCTTCTCCCTCTTCTTGTCTATCAGACTCCCTCTCCATCTCTCCACCACTATTTCAAACTCTCCTTCTTCTTCCCTATACATCTCCCTAATTATCACTTTCCTTCTGCTACTCTCCTCTCTCTCTCTCCTTCTAATTATCACTCTCCTTCTGCTACTCTCCTCTCTCTCCTTCTTCTAATTATCACTCTCCTCCTTCTACCCTCTTTATTCACCTCTCTAATTCTCAATACCTTCTCCGCTTCCTACTCTTCATCGTGCATATATAGTCCAAATTTTTTATTTATTATAATTTATGAAAACGTATCCAGATATATTGGTACGTATGTACTATGTATAGGTACTAAAAACATGGTAGAAGTACATAGGTAAATAGTAAGGATGACGAAATTATAAAACCAAATTAGCGCAGAAATGTAAATTAAACACCTAAGATTTCGTTACACCCCTGTAAAAATATTGCTCTCGAGAGCAGGTCGTGGGTTATTCATAAAATGAAAACCTGAAATACCAACCTAATTTAAAGTACTCTTAAAAGTAATACTTTGAAACAGTGAGAATGAAAAACTTCTCTGCTTTTAGAAAAATCCTGTCAAACCGCGGACTTGGATTTGAAAATCGCATAAAAGGAAGATGCAAAAAGCATTTTAGCATTTTTATCTACCAGGTTGGATTGCGCTCTTAGAACAATCCTCATTTCCTGCTATTTTATCTGGGAATGCAATAAATACAGTCAACTCTCCCTTTTCCTCTCATATCTCTTTCTCCCTCCATTTCATCTCCTATCTCTCTTTGAATCCATCTCTCCCTTTTTCTCTCTCATCTGTCCCTTTTCTCTCTTTCTATCTGTCTTCCCTTCGTACTCTCCCTTTTTTTCTCTCTCTCCCCTTCTCACTCTTTCTCTCTCTCTTCTCCCCCCCCCTCCTCACTCTTTGTATATCTAGTTCTTGCAAAACCACAAACTTTAAAAACTTAAATAAATCAACAAGCTAATACTCAAGAAATAGAAATATCTATGTACAGGGAAAATAATTAAAGCATTAGACAAATATGTTTATTCAGGGCGTTAAAAGAACACTCGAATTTCTTCTTTAACGTCAATAACAAGTTTGAATGGATATTAGGTAGTATTGGTGCAAATAAAGAACCTGAAATATTTTTATTTGATTTTTACAGAGACAAATTTTAAAAAAAATCAGGGCGTTAAAAAAAATAATACAAATTTCTACTATTACATCCATACTTGAATGGATATTAGGTAGTTTTGGGCACAAATAAAAATAAATTTATATATCCTAGAAGCCAAATACAAATGGCTTAGGATGGGTCCTCTATACACAAAAAATTAAAAATAAACCAAATGATTTATTAATATTATTATATTTGATTTTTTATGGAGACAGATTAAAAGCATTTTAAAAAAAAAAAGATTTTTTAACCTATCTACTACATTTATAAGTATTATTACTATGAAATTATTAATATACTTTTTAGGTACCATCTAAAGTAGCAAGTAGCTGTTCTAAAATACAAATTATTAGTTTTGTCATAGAGAAGTTACACCCTGTTCCTCAATGAACACGTTCAAAACTTTTTTTGAAGGAGTTGCACTCGAAACTTTTGCGAAACCAAAAATGTTTCATTTTATTTTATTTGCAATAAGTCAGAAAATAAATACCTCGTGAAGGTTTATTGCTAGAATAAGAAAAAGTTCACTTTATAATAGGTTATGTTATATACCTTCTATTTGTGTATATAATCTAGATCCAATATTCTACTCAAGAAAACATATATGGTCGACATGTTATAATCATAAATAAACATAAATCCTTGAAGTGCTCAAGTCATACTACAGCATCAGTTCTATTGAAAACATTGGAGAAATCTACGCTTAAGTGTAAATTGATTGTAATAAAAGACTTTCTTCATAGATAATAATTAAGTATATGGCTGTTCGAACTTACACAGACTTTGGCACTTTGCTACTAAATTCAATGCAGAGAAAAACATTGCTAGAGAGAATAATGTTGCTAGAGAGAATAATATTGGACAGAAAAAGACAGACAGCTCAATAGCAAACGTAAAGAAGAACAATGAATTAGAAGAAGGAAGAGTTGATGGAAGAAGAACGATATAGAAGAGAAGGAGGAGGAGGAGAAGAAGGAGGAGGAGGAGGAGGTGTAGGAAGAGAAGGGGAAGAGATAGGTTGGAAACTTTTCGTTCTATTTAGATCGCACGACTGAACTTTCAGGTCTTCATTCTCTGCTGTGGAATTGACTTGGTTGCGGTGTTTAAGAATTGAGCTTGGAATACCAAATAAAAGAAAAGTATAGGGAACGAACTGTTCAGAAGAGAGGCTAAAAAACTAAATGTAGAAGAGGAGACGAGGGAAAGAGAGACGGGAAAATCTTGATTTGTGAGCTGCGGGTAAATGAGAGCAAAGTGATGGAGAAATACAGTAGAAAGGAGAAAGAGAGGTAAAGAGAGACGTTCAAGCCATGTGATGTGAAATCGAAAAGGTTATCGGCTACAGTTAATACCTTCCTAACTTATCTCAGTATTGAAGGCTGTTTATATACATAATTGTGTACATATCTTTGTAATATGTATACAATAAATTACAGGCATGAAGGAAATAAAAGGATGAGGTGATTTAAAAAATATATATTAGGTACAGCTGGTACATGTCATGGATGAAAAATAGACTCTCTTCTGAACTAGTCCTACAAATTACAGGATGAAAAATGGTAACACATACAGAATATGAGAGAAAATAGCAACAAAAGACCTATTAAAAGCTAAATGAGGTACAGTAGGCAGAGAAATCTAGAACTTACCGCAGAGGTGAGGACAACCTGGAGAATCCTAGAATATAAATACTGAACCCGATTTTGAAGTTTTAAAACAGTTTTGAATATGCTTTGGGTGAATACAAATGGACCTACATTTCCAGTATACAGCCGTGCATAGTGCCGTCCTTTGTCTGTCTGGACTCTGGAAGAGGGTGAAATAAAATCGAAATTTTTGTAATAGGTAAGGAAAGAGCTTACAGTTTTTCCTTTCGTGATCAGTTTTTCATTTGCTCAAGTTATAAGAAGATTATGTTTCCCTCTTATTTTTCAATTATTTTTAGTTCATTCTGCGATATTTTCTCTTCTCATCCTTTTCTTTCTATTTCCAATGAGGTAAGAAATTAAGTTTATAAAATCATCAGGGGAGAGTATTATAGATATTTAAGCTATTTGTTCCCATGGGTTACTCCAAGACGTCCCCCTCTCATCATGATCAATTGAACTTCCATGGAAACCCTTGGATTCTTTTATAATAGAGAATACTAGACTTTATTGCCAGTTATTTCAAAATAATAATTATGAATACGCTATTATAGAAATAGTAAGTTTGATATTGGAAAAATGATAAGTGATTCGTGTTTTGGTGTGGTTATTAATTTATATTAAAAGATTGCAAGAGTAAAATAACTCTCAAGTCTAATTCTTGTAGGATAATCAGTACAGAGAGAGTATTGTATTTTCTAAATTCAACAAAGTCTATCGGTGAATATAAATTCTAAAATCACATTGCACAGACTTGTATAATTACAGTGGATACCTACTTGGAAATCCCTCTTTGCATAGAACAAGTACCCATGTTACCCATCACTTGACACATCCACTAAATCTTCATAAAACATGGTAACTATTTCGAGACAGGATCAGAGGTGCTATAATAATAATTATCGCATTATTTATACTACCCGATTAGGACTATTAAGTCCCAGTATTCCAGCAATGAGCCCAAGACATATTATTATGTGGTAAAATAGGAGGATAACTTGTCATGTCCCGGCTGGGTTTCGAATCCGAGACCTCTGGAACCCCTGGATTCACAGAGTGCCGCTGAGTTACCGGGACAGACTATAATGTTAGCAAGTCCACGCTGATATCATATCAGCGTGGACTTGCTAGTCACTGTGGCAGAGCGAGTTAGCGCGCTAGGCCTGGGTTCATGGTGACCTGGGTTCGATTCCCAGCGGGGGGGGATTTTTTCTGCTCTGTCCTTGGATGTTCGGGGTCCACTCATACCTCGTGAGGAAAAATGAGTAGCTGCTTTAATGTGAAGCAGCGACCAGTGGCAGAATCTTAGGCAAAAAAAAAAATAATACAAGATATTGTAAAATTAGCGTGGTAAAGTCCTATGATTCTGCGCTACCCACTAAAATTGTGACATAATAACACAAAGAAAAAGCATTATTATATATATATATATATCAGTATAAACAGAAAAGTGAGAAGTTGTACTAGATGTACATGAATATCAGAACATACCTGGACATTCAAATAGAATGCTCTTGTATTCCTTCTGGTCTATAAAAAACCACTGGCTTGATACATGAAGAAAAAAAACGCCGTTGATATGTCTATTAAATTTGTGTACAGTGAATTCAGAATAAATGAAGCGAGTCGTAGTCTTTTCTCTTCCAAGTCAGATAATTTGAAATACTTGAGTTGATGTAAACTAAATCAAAATCATGGTGTTAGCATTTGAAATAACTACATATGGTACTGACAAAGGCTCAAAATATTCTCACAAAAAATGAAGAGGTCAGAAAACAAAGGAAACTCTGACTGTTGGCTGTAGAAAGTGAAAGACATGATGTATCAATGTATCATACAAGGGTAAGGTTAGAACTTCATACACATGATACATATTGAACAATAATAAGACTACCTATTGGTTTTAGGAGATAGTGGAGATACCCACCATAGATTTAGATGCTATGTCAAATTTTATTACTTTTAATCCAGAATCTCGGACATCAAGAATAATTGAGAAGAAGACAGTAACTTTTTTAATATTATTTATTTTGTTAGAAATGAATGACCTATCCATGGTTTGAAATAATTATATTCATATACAAAGAGATCCATAGGGCGGCGGGTAGTTATCATCATAATCTTGAATCTACGGAGGTATACATGGACAGTTGATTGTCTTTTCACATCCACTAATATCCCATTTATTCTACAGTGTACAGAGTTTTTCTATTTATTATAAGATAATATATTATTCATAATACTATGTCAATTTCTCCCCCGGAATTGGAAATTCTCTCCGCTTTCATCTATTGTTCTCAGGTCACAAAGACTGGAGCGCCGGGCCGGGTAGCCTAATGACATGACAGGAAAGCTTTGCCTCGGCCCAGATGAAAGAGAGGGGAGAGGCTTTGCAGGAAATTTCGGAACGGAACTCGAAAGAAAATGCTTGTGGACACAGGACAGCAGGATGTGTTGGGAGGGACGTGGGGGGGATTAAGGATAACTACAACTCATTACTGTGGGTTTCCTCCCTCCTCGCCTTCCCTATGTCCTCATTTCCATCTCTATTTTTTATCCAGTAGAAAGAAAATATTTTGATTTTATTTCGTTTTACAATATTATAATGATTCTTGTCGCTTTTTTCTCTTTTTGGTTCGTTGTAATTTTACCAACCACTCAAGATATCTGCAAAAAGTAGAGTCAGTCTTTTTCTTACTAAGAAATGAAGAAAATATCTTCCTGGGTGGATCCCAGGGAGATATAAGAAGATGATGGAAACACATTCGCATGGATGGAATTTTATCAATTTCATATAATACCGAGTCCCAGATACCTACCTATTACCTACCTAGAAAACATTTTTGAGGAAATCATTGTTAAAAAAATGTAAAATTTAGTTGAATCTCTATTCTGAACCAGATAACAAAATCACATGTTGTTCATTAATCTGTTCATTTTTAAATTAAAAATATGGAAAGTAATAATTTTCATATTCAATCAGGAGAATCCATCTTCAAAGTATTTGTTAATTTATCCTTTACTTCTTACTTAAATACTTTACTTCTTACTTAAATAAATACTTCTTACATAAATTCTTACTTCTTACTTAAATACTTTACTTCTTAAATACTTACTTACGTTTCAGGCTCTTAAATCCACAACACCCAAGTCGGTAAAAAAAAATCTATTAAAGTGGGGTTCACAACACTTCGTTTTCTTAGGAATAGTGAAATAGAGTAGGCGTGAGTTTCATTCCATGCTTGGATCTTTTTTTGCATTCGAACATTTCGAACCACTTCTATTTGCATAATTCTATTGTTATCAAACGAGGCTTTTTTCTGGCGTTGATAATTTGATTTCTTTAAGAAATTTGAATAAAAATTGGAAAATTTGACCCTTGTTCGATTTTCTTCAAATTCTATTTCTTCATATTTAAATTGAGGAATATTATTTGTCCCTCCGCATTCTTGCTGCTTTAGATATTCTTTTCCTTATTGAATTTCCTTTCCAAGTCAGTAGGGACTAGGTGAAAAAGAAGTTATTGGTAGTTTCATCCCAAAATTCTTTCAGAGTTTTTCTTCTTCTTCTTCTTCGAGGAATTTTATATGTTTGTATAATCCCTGGAAGTGTCACCTCCTTTAAGGTACTTATAACCTTTGTATTATACTAGCCCTTTAACCACTTGACTACCCACTAAAGTTGTGATATAATAACACAGATAAACACATGGTTTAACCCAGGCAACAAACCCGCCCTTTAGTTAGGGGACACTAGTATTATTTTCTTCTTTAACGATTTATTTATTTTTCATACTATTTTATCATTTATTTATTTATTTCTAATTTTGTACTGTAAATATTGTGTCCTTCTAATAAAGATTAAAATAATAATAATCGTTCCCTTACTAACAAATGTAACCAAATTGTGAATATAATTTTTGTCGGCTCTGCGGTTCAAACCTGGAACCATCCGCATGGTAAGCAAGTATCCATTGAGCTAATCGTGCACGGGAGACAAAATTACTTTTTGGTAAATTAGTTTTGTTCATTGTCAAGTATACCTACATAATAAAACTGCAATAAAAACAGACTCGTGTGTAAATAAGAATAAAAAATGCATTTTTTTATTATTTTGTTCATAAAATCAAACTTTCCGAACAAAGTAAAAATTTCCAATCATTTGAAGTACCTACTTATCTAAATCTGAAGCACATTAAATATTGTCTCAGAGAATGAGAGAGGGATAATCAAAAAGACACCACATTAAAATTTAATCAAAGTTTAAATACTCACATCCACTTTCCTGATAATACAGTACCCACCATTTTGTTAATCAATAAATATAATAATAATAATAACAACAATGCTTTTTCTTTGTGTTATTATGTCACAATTTTAGTGGGTAGCGCAGAATCATAGGACTTTACCACTTTAATTTACAATATCTTGTATTATTTTTTTGCCTAAGATTCTGCCACTGGTCGCTGCTTCACATTAAAGCAGCTACTGATTTTTCCTCACGAGGTATGAGTGGACCCCGAACATCCAAGACAGAGCAGAAAAAATCCTCCCCGCTGGAATCGAACCCAGGCAATGTGCACTACGCGCAATCCTGCACAGTGATAAATCATAATAATTTTTATACTTTTATTTATGAAACTCCAATAATTATTTAGCATACTATGCTTAGTGATTTGATACTAGATTGCGTTATCACTATGATAATTTGTGATGAAACTAATTTGCTTAACCTTTTATTTAATTATTATTGTACATATTATATTGTACCGGAATCGAAACTAAGGTCACATGGTGCCAGCTAAACTGATCATGTGCTTAAGATGCAATGTTCAGAATTAAGTAACTTGTATGTCTCTTTGATACTCTATATAATAGTTTTGACATAGGATTGATGACTTTGGATTGACTGCGAATTTTGAATGACTAATTGATTATAGAATCGTGAAATAATGAATTTATTAAGATTAATTGAATGTTGAGTTTTAGAGCTGAATTGAATACTTGGTATCATGTGATTTTGATTTTCATACGAACTTTGAACTTGAATTTAGAATTGTGGACTTGGAATTTTGATGTGAACTTTAATTTGAATGACGGTAATTCTTGAATGTGGAGACTTTATTATAATTTTGATGCAAACTTGAATTTTGATACGATGATTTGGGTGGTACGACGAATAATTTTGATGATAATTTGAATACAGGTACGACGAAGAATTTGAATGATAATTTGGATATAGGTACGACGAAGAATTTGAATGATAATTTGGATATAGGTACGACGAAGAATTTGCATGATAATTTTGATAAAGTTACGACGAAGAATTTGAATGATAATTTTGATACAGGTACGACGAAGAATTTGAATGATAATTTTGATATAAGTACGACGAAGAATTTGAATGATAATTTGGATAATATAGTTACGACGAAGAATTTGAATGATAATTTTGATATAAGTACGACGAAGAATTTGAATGATAATTTGGATAATATAGTTACGACGAAGAATTTGAATGATAATTTTGATATAAGTACGACGAAGAATTTGAATGATAATTTTGATATAGTTACGACGAAGAATTTGAATGATAATTTTGATATAAGTACGACGAAAAATTTGAATGATAATTTTGATATAAGTACGACGAAAAATTTGAATGATAATTTTGATATAAGTACAACGAAGAATTTGAATGATAATTTTGATATTATAAGTACAACGAAGATTTTGAATATAGTACGACGAAGAATTTGAATGATAATTTTGATATATGTACAACGAAGAATTTGAATGATAATTTTGATATAAGTACGACGAAGAATTTGCATGATAATTTTGATATAAGTACGACGAAGAATTTGAATGATAATTTGAATATAAGTACGACGAAGAATTTGAATGATATTTTGGATATAAGTACGACGAAGAATTTGAATGATAATTTGGATATAAGTACGATGAAGAATTTGAATGATAATTTGGATATAAGTACGACGAAGAATTTGAATGATAATTTTGATAAAAGTATGACGAAGATTTGAATGATAATTTGGATATAGGTACGACGAAGAATTTGAATGATAATTTTGATATAGGTACGACGAAGAGTTTGAATGATAATTTTGATATTGGTACGACGAAAAATTTGAATGAGAATTTGGATATAGATACGACGAAGAATTTGAATGATAATTTGGATAAAAGTACGACGAATAATTTGAATGATAATTTGGATATAAGTACGACCAAGAATTTGAATGATAATTTTGATATAGGTACGACGAAGAATTTGAATGATAATTTGGATATTGGTACGACGAAGAATTTGAATGATAATTTTGATATAAGTACGACGAAGAATTTGAATGATAATTTGAATATAATAGGTACGACGAAAAATTTGAATGATAATTTGGATATAGGTACGACGAAGAATTTGAATGATAATTTGGATATTGGTACGACGAAGAATTTGAATGATAATTTTGATATAGGTACGACGAAGAATTTGGATATAGGTACGACGAAGAATTTGAGTGATAATTTGGATATAGGTACGACGAAGAATTTGAATGATAATTTTGATATAAGTACGACGAAAAATTTGAATGATAATTTGAATATAATAGGTACGACGAAAAATTTGAATGATAATTTGGATATAGGTACGACGAAGAATTTGAATGATAATTTGGATATAGGTACGACGAAGAATTTGAATGATAATTTGAGGATAGGTGCGACGAAGAATTTTGATGTAGACTTGAATTTGGAGACGACGATAAATTTTGAACTGACGGGACTTTGACATGATTCTTGACTTGATTTGGAATTTGGACCTGAAAAGAAAATGAATTACCACATGTATTAGTAGTTACCTAACATTATAAAAAAAAACAGTGTACAGATAAATAATATGTTGGAATATTTTACATTTTTATATATTTCGGTTTATCATTGAATCGCTAAGGTGGTGTCTTTAAGAATCTTAACAAAAGTTTAACTCTTAATGTGGTTATTGCTTGTTTTGAAATTTGTGCTTCAGATTTAGATTGTTTTTTTTTTTTCTGTTTTCCCAGAATTTCAAAACCTTGAAATTCTCCCTCTCCTTCTTCCTCCCCTCTCTCCGGGTATCTCTCTTCTTCGTCTTTGTCCAAGTGTTTTCTTTTCTTTCTTTCCATTATTTCTCTGATAATTTGAAGGACTTGGCAAGTTCATTAATGCTTTTCATGTATTGGAATCTAAAAGAAATGCAATGTCCATCCAGTAACCGCAGTACCGGACTCAAAGTCTAGGCGAATCACTCTGAAAATAAATATCTCATCATATTAGCATAATTTATCATGAAGTGTAAATGTCAACAAGTTAATTTTTTTACTAATGATAGAACAGAACGAAAATCATTATTTTTCTATGTTTCCTCTTATTCAAAGTAGAATCTGGTACACTGAACTTTTACAGAAAAGCCTTAAAAATGATTTTAGAACATTAAATTATTGGATTTTACGATTACAGATTTAAAAAAAAAAAATCTGACAACTTATAGGATTTCAAAAACAAAGAAGTCTTAGAAAAAAATATTAACTACTAAATAATAATATTACCAAAAGTCCTACCGCAAATATAATTAAAGAAAATTAAAGAAACTTACCTGTAACAAAATCAAAACATATTATATGGTAGGAAAAATATAATTATTTTCATACATTTCTGTTTCTCGTTGATTCAGGCTTGTTCGACACCACCGCCGGGGCAACTTTGTCGGCTAAATAACAGGGACAGCTTTCAAAAGAGAATATTTAAGCTTCCGAGTACAGTGTCCATTTTATTTCAAATTAATTGAATGTTTATTGATCAAAAAGTATGAGAACTCTATTGATTAATAGGACTAATTGATATTCTTGGATAGGAAGGAAAAAAAGAAAAGGAAAAAATAATTATGAGAGAAAAAAATAAATTAAAATATCTACGTAAACAGAAAGAACCCTTTTGTCTTTAGCTTTCTTCTTCTTCCTATGCCTTTCCCCAAATATACTTGGGGTCGGTTTCTTTTCCGTGTCCGTGTTCATATGTTATTCAGGATGAAGGTTTTACCCTCCATTACCTGGGAGTGGTACCAGCTACCCACATTAACCTCACCCAGCTTGCGTTGGACCACAAATACGTGTGATACTTGTTCGGAGAGAACAAATTTTTTGTTACGGACAGTAGTTGGTTGTGACTACTGCCCGTAGTAATGGTTGTGACTACGGGCAGTAGTCACAACCATTACATTACGGAGGCTGGCTGTATTTATCTAAAATAGCGTCACAATTTTTTTAAACTTTTCTTCTTAACGTCTCTTTAACATCTACGTCATTCAAGATGATGGGCAATTTTTTAAATCCTTCTGAGACATCTCATTTGAAATAAATTATTTGTCCTTCAAAGAGAGCTGAACAGTAACCCATCAGTGTCAAGTAATGTTAATATTCCGACACTTACATTAGGTTTAGGCTAGTGCTAGTAGAATTACAAATGGATGCCGTTTACACTCAACTTAAGGAGGCATTTATCAATTCACATCAAATAGGTATGGTAAATGATTAGTTCTGTTGGTTTGTTTATTAAAGACATACTTTTGAAAATAACCATTGAATAAAATAAGTGTTGATTAAATAGAAATCAATTGATTTGTGTGACAGTACATTATAAACGCAAGCCAAGGGGTTCAGGGTTTTGATAGTTCGGAGTCTGGGCGGTCAAACATCTAGCCTCCCATTATAATGACTCGATCTACTCTCCGTTTTCAGTCCCCCTCTAGAATAAAGTCTCTAGTTACACTTTGTTTTTAGACTCACTAGTACCTAATCTTGGCCACTTCAATATCATCGATATCCGAGGTTCAAACTCGTAACTTTTAGTTGAGACCATCATTCTCAGACTCGTATAATTTAAATCTACCTTACCTGATGTCTTGAGTAGACTAGTAGAGCATACGTACAAGTGTAACTCCATAGAAATCACTCCTTTCTGAGGAATTCCTGAAAACCATAGAACAGCGACTCTCTGAAGGTGCATCGAATGAGAAAAGTCAGCAACTCGCTCATTCGCAACAGCTCATTCTAGATGTCTGGATTGGTGGCCCCAGGTGTCTCAATGAAGGGGTCTAGATGTCTGGATTGGTGGCCCCAGGTGTCTCAATGAAGGGGTCTAGATGTCTGGATTGGTGTCCTCAGGTGCCTCAATGAAGGGGTCTAGATGTATGGATTGGTGTCCTCAGGTGTCTCAATGAAGGGGTCTAGATGTCTGGATTGGTGTCCTCAGGTGCCTCAGTGAAGGGGTCTAGATGTCTGGATTGGTGGCCCCAGGTGTCTCAATGAAGGGGTCTAGATGTCTGGATTGGTGGCCCCAGGTGTCTCAATGAAGGGGTCTAGATGTCTGGATTGGTGTCCACAGGTGTCTCAATGAAGGGGTCTAGATGTATGGATTGGTGTCCTCAGGTCTCTCAGTGAAGGGTCGCTCTTGTGCGTGGGTCAAACTTTGGATCCATGCTGACACTTTCAGGATCTGCGTTTCCACTAATTTCCTATTTAATATTTGACGATTACTGAGAATTTAGGAAATTGAATGTTTTTTTAATTTTTCCGTGGACACTAGTAATTTTATAAATAATGAAAATACCTATATAAAATTATATTGGTTAGAAGATGTGATTTTTTTCAATGAATACCGCATTTTTGCAACTTGTGTGTATAGTTTTTTGGTCGCTTAACATGATTATTTGTTTTTATTTTAAAGACCTCATACAGTCACTTTTGAAGAGCATGAAAATACATGGTGCCAAATGGAAAAAAGTCAAGTATAGTTGTATTTTAAGCGAGTCAAGGTTTAATAGATATACATACTGTCTTTAAAAGGGCAGATTATTTAGTTTATCATCATTGAATAAATGTATACAACATAGGTACATATAATAATGGTATACATAAATCATTGAATCTCACTTGCGTGATTATTCATGTACACAGTATTGAACGTTATTAAAGCGATTCATTGCTTTGCAATTTACCAATCAGAGCGCACATTATTACTCTTTATTAAAATTGCACATTTTTAACCATAGAACATTTTAGTAGTGGATGTAAACATCCATAGTCCATATAGTCACCGCTAAGATCCATCCATACAGTCACGAATTATGAAACAAGATTAGATTAACGAACTCTATTCTTTAACATGCCCTCTGGTGGGAATTTCAACCAATCATAGCGTATTTATTTGAGCTGTTCAGTGATATTAGTTTGGATTAACAAATCCTAGATATTTAATCCTGTTTCATAATTCGGCCCTAAGATATTCGAATCCCCTCTCTCAAGTCTCTCATGTACACGAAATTTTATTCTAAGAAGCAATTTAGTTCAGAGAAAGAGAAGAAGAAACTATAGGATGAACTCGGGGACAGTGATGCCAGATGAAAATAAAAAAATTCCCGCCAAACACGTCAAAATTTCCCTCTTTTTTCCCGCGACACAAGTAAAATTTCTCTCTCATTTCCCGCCATGGCATAGAGCTTTAAGCCACTATTTTTGGCTCAGTCTACTTGACCGAGAAGGTTAGGGACCCTAACTACGGAGTCACTTAGGTCGCAGGTTCAATTCCTGCCCAGGACGGATTTTTCTCGAAAAGGAAGAATTCGTTCCTGGAACGGCAGGCCTCCTCTTCCTCTTTCTTCTCTTTTCCATTTCGGGGTGATATGACCTCTGTAGTTGAAAGCCCCTCTTTCAAAACTGTTAAAACACGCCAACTTTGGCATTTCTTTTACTCTTGGGTAAATCACCTCCCATCTCCCTCTTCTTTTTAGGTGTCGATGCCATTGTGTGTACTCAAATGTCAAAAAATTGTACCTACCTACATTGATAAAAAAAAATATTAAAAAAAAAAAAATTAATTTGAAAATTTCAAAAAATTGCGCGGTCAAGAATGAACACAAGGAGGTATGCTCGTAGTGGATAGTGGAGAGTAAGTCAGTGCACTGAAGCCAATAAAATCATAAGAAAAATAAGGAAAGTAAAAATTAATGTTCTTCATTGGAAAGTTGATTAAGACATAATTAGGACGTTTGAAGAAGCAAGAAAGCAAGAAAATTCCTGATAATCCTGAAATTGTGAAATTTCCCTCTTTATTGACCGAAATGATAAAAGTTTCCCCCTTGATTTTAAAGGTCAAAATTTCCCTCCGCCGCGGGAAATTTCCCTCTATCTGGCATCACTGCTCGGGGAGTCAATAAGAAGGATGGATGCTGGAGGGAAAGGCAATTCCACGGTTCAGAAAGTTCTGCACGGGTCCTGGGTTCGAGATGAATCGTTGTGGCCACTGGACTCAGCTTACCCAGGTCGGTCGTCCTTTGATTTATTTCATAATTTATTGTCCTTCATCTCTCTATCTCCCCTCTTTCTTTATCTCTCTCTCCTTCTCTCTCTATATATCCCTCTCACTCTTTCTCTGCCTGTCTGTCTCTCTCTCTCTATTTCTCTCAGTATCTCTTATTCTCTCTTTCCTTGCATGGTGTGGTCAAACTAAGAGATTTATGGAGTGGTGTTTATAATTTGAGATGTGGAACGCAGAGGAGGAGGAGAAGAAAATTGCGAGAAAGGAGCAGACGGGAGGGAGAGATGGAGAAAGTTTATTAGAAAATGTAAGATTGCCACATTAACCCTTGTGCCAAGTCCCCTTGAAAGAAATAATCCCCCCCTGCATAAACGGATTAACCATTTAACGTACTTTTCTCTATCTGTACTAATCTCTGTCGAAATATTTTTCCTCTTTTTTAAAATATCTTTCCTACACTGTTCAAATAGAAAGCAGCTCATCTCACTCACTGCAATGGTACCTAATATCCACCCAAGTAATAATAATAATAATAACGCCTTTTTTATACTGCCCGATTAGGATTATTAAAGTCTCATTATTCCAGCATTAAGCCCAAGACATAGGTATTATTAGGTGGTAAAATTCTCACATGGGAGTATAACTTGTCATGTCCTCGCTTTACTAAATCTTTGCTGAACTTGGGACTAGAAACAACGACCTCCAGGTTATAAGTCCGCCGCCTTATCCATCAAAGCACTGAGGTCGGATATTGAGAGAATTCTGAGAGTTCTCTCAATCGTAAACGTGGTCAATTAAAGATTATTGGCCACGTGTTTGATATCTCTGAAACGTCCCTGGAAGACTGGAAAAGCTTTGCAACTCGGCTTGCAATTTTCCGCCCCTGCGGGCACAGACGCTCCTTCATCCTCAGAGTAATGTGAGCTCTACAGTTTATCTCATTTTATGCACTTTGCTTTTCCAAACTATAAATTATCCGCATGATTGCGAGGAAATAATAATTAATACGTTCCTATTATTTACGACTCTCGAGTAGCGCAGAGACATGAAGGAAAAAATAGAAATTGTCCCCAAGTTGCACCATCCTATACCTGCCTCTTTGGTTTTCTCGCTTGAAACTTTGTTGGAGACTTCTGGAAGATCTTTCTGGGAAAGAAATTTCGCTGATGAGCTTTTACTTTTTTCCGAGAAATGTACATAACACATCTGAATTTTTATTTAGAATAATAATATTATCGTTTGACACATAACAGATAATGCACCTAAAACTGGAGAAAAAGACAAATTAAAATCATATAGGTATTAGATCTATCCGTTACGCTAAAGATTAGGATAGAAAATAATCGTTACTGTTTGGATCATCACCATCCAAGATCGAGTGTTTTTCTTCAATCATAAATGTTCCGTTTTGTAAAAGTACTTACCTATCATAATATAATATACCTACTCTATTAAAGTTTTATAAATTGTTCTCTAAAGATCTTTTCCCTCATAGATTCTACGAAAACGTTTCAAACATAATGAGAAAGTACTCAAAAGTTTTTGTTTTCAAGATAATAACATAAGTCTCGTCTCCAATAGAATTGAAGAGACATCCACTAAAAACACGATGTGTAATATGTAATATCTTGTGATGAAGGAAATTCTCTTGTTTTCCTACAATAATAGACCCTGTCTCCTTCCTTTTTTCTCTATTATCTTACTTCTCTCTCCTCTCTCTCTCTCTCTCTCTTCTTCTCTCTCTCTCTCTCTCTCTCTCTCTCTTCTGCCTCCTTTATTCCTCTGTGTTCCAACTTTTAGCTTCTTGCTTCTAATATCTATAGTTTTCCACATGGGTCTATTCTTCAGATTCCCTCATCATGTTCTCTTTCTCCTTGTGTGATTCTTCTTTAACTGTGGAATTCTCACAATTTTTGGTTTTTGCAGGTACAATAATAATCTATAGCTTTAGACACAAGAAGTAATCTACTACTGTACTGTTGGGACGATACGCATTTACCTTCCGCACGGGTTGGGATAATTCACATTAACCTCCCACAGTAATGCACACTTGTTGAAACGATACGTCTTAACCTTCCACACTGGTTTATTGATTATTATTATTATTATTATACAATTCTTTATTAGATACAAAAGGACATTATGTACATACAAATAACAACAGTGAAATAATGAAGGAAAAAAAACAATATATACAATAAAAATGGAAAAGAATAGAAAATATTAATTTGAAAGCACGAATAGCTCAGTGGTTAAGCACTCGCTTGCCATGCGGAAGGTCCCGGGTTCGAACCCCCGCGCCGACAAAAATTTGTATTCAAAATTTGGTTACAGTTGTTTGTAAGGGATACCTTCCGGTTCGCTCGTGTTGACCCAGCACCTAAATGGGAAGTATTGTGTCACTTCTCGCCCATCAGAGGGGAGGCATACTACGGGATGGGCAGGCTACAACACAGACCACAAGCGTCTACAGTAGCTCCTGTTTCATGGCTACGAAACAAAAAAGGCTGTGAAACACTCATCTTTAAAAAAAAAAAAAAAAAAAAAAAAAAAAAAAAAAAAAAAGCATATGTCCTAATTAAAGGGCGGGGTTATTGCCTACGGCAATCTCTTCCACCCAACCCTTCATTATTTCACTGTTTGATATGCTTTAACCTTCCACACTAGTTGGGACGATATGCTTTAACCTTCCACACTGGTAGGGACGATTCACCTTACCTTCCAAACTGGTTGGAACGATATGCTTTAACCTTCCACACTGGCAGGGACGATTCACCTTACCTTCCACACTGGTAGGGACGATTCACCTTACCTTCCACACTGGTTGGAACGATATGCTTTAACCTTCCACACTGGCAGGGACGATTCACCTTACCTTCCACACTAGTTGGGACGATATACTTTAAC
Organism: Bactericera cockerelli; assembly: GCA_024516035.1. Taxonomy (NCBI): domain Eukaryota; kingdom Metazoa; phylum Arthropoda; class Insecta; order Hemiptera; family Triozidae; genus Bactericera; species Bactericera cockerelli. Next base: position 17,872,097 of record CM044960.1, read on the forward strand.
CTTCCACACTGGTAGGGACTATTCACCTTACCTTCCACACTGGTAGGGACGATTCACCTTACCTTCGACACTGGTAGGGACGATATGCTTTAACCTTCCACACTAGTTGGGACGATATGCTTTAACCTTCCACACTGGTAGGGACGATTCACCTTACCTTCCAAACTGGTTGGAACGATATGCTTTAACCTTCCACACTGGCAGGGACGATTCACCTTACCTTCCACACTGGTAGGGACGATTCACCTTACCTTCCACACTGGTTGGAACGATATGCTTTAACCTTCCACACTGGCAGGGACGATTCACCTTACCTTCCACACTAGTTGGGACGATATACTTTAACCTTCCACACTGGTAGGGACTATTCACCTTACCTTCCACACTGGTAGGGACGATTCACCTTACCTTCCACACTAGTTGGAACGATATGCTTTAACCTTCCACACTGGTAGGGACGATATGCTTTAACCTTCCACACTGGTGGGGACGATTCACCAGGCCCTCTCGCTTCCACAGTGTTTACCCTTTTCCCTACGCTCCTGTCAAATGTCAGCCAGCACATACTACAGGGAGTAGACAGCGCCGTATTGACCGTTTGAATTTTAATGAGCTGAAAATACACATACGGCACAACTTTAATAATGCTCAAATCCTATAATCCTCTTTCCCTCCCTCTCTTCCGTTCTGCCCTCTCTCTCTCTCCCTTTCTCCTCCTACTTTCGTCTGAAGTAAATCAAACAAGGCTAATGCTGTTTGTTGTGTCAATCTGGATTCAGGGTTGTCAATTTGCTTTCCTGTTCCTTAGACAAAGCTGCAGGGATATTCGGCTGAATCAGACTCTACGTCATTATGCGGTGTGAAAAGTGTGGTTGGGCGAAGGAGCTCAGAGGATACTGTAACTCCAACAAAAAGTATCTAGTATCTATACTTGCGGTGTCCATACAAATTCTGTGGAAATATCAACTTAAAGTTTACTTTTTGAATGGTATGGAATGTAATAATAATTAAATTATTACTTTCTGTATTACTACCTCAACATCGAACATAATTATTATTATTATATTCCTCAACTCGACCGACCTCAGTAGCTTGATCGATAAGGCGGCGGACTTGTAACCTAGAGGTTGGTGGTTCAAGTCCCGGATTCAGCGTAAATTTAGTAGAGCGAGTTTGGGTAGTTGTGATATCACGAAAGTGATTAACACAAATATGATAACATATAATATTCCTCAACTCAAAAGGATACTAATGTTTTAACCATTGCATTCAGACAGACAACAAACATGATGATTGTTTATTTGAATATCCTGACCGAGTTGATGGTATTATACAGAACGTTTGACAAACAGTACAAATAGGTAGGGTAGGTATAACAGTACACATAATATATTCAAATTTCACCTGGCACAAATGAAATCTGTAATTTAATATTAACGGCTTTATAGCAGTTAATAATTTTATAATTTTTGACGACGTTAAGATAGTGATTAATTTTGAAAGAGATGAAAGCATATTATATGCTTTTAATTTTATATTTTTTCTTACATCGCACATCCCTTACAGCTTATATTATTTATGTACATAAACCTATCCTTAGTATCTTCAGAGTAAAACAATATGGATGCATTGTAGTATGTTATTATGAGGAAGGAGCTTTCATTTCATATTAGAATATACTCCACTTCAAAATTTACGTCTCTCCTTGATATTAGGATCTGATCGACTTGAAACAGTTACAAATAATATTATAATATGTATATTTTATAATTAAGTAGTGGTGTGTATGACCATTGACCATAGTTGTTCACATGCACCACTACAATCTAATAAAAGTTAGAAAGATATATTATGTAATTAATTTGTACCTGTGTAGATACCCAATGTCCAGCTTCAATGGGCATGAATTTTTCTTAAATTGGTTCAAACTTTACATCAAAATACTCTTTTTTCCTTTGAAAGTTCCTATGGTACGATAATTTTCATATTTGTTATTTATTTTATGTTATTCCCTAAAATAATAATAATATATTTTCATGACTGCATATAACTCATTTAAATCACTTGGTAAGACCTTTGTATTGAGGACGAGTGTATGTTGATCATCTTGAGTGGATGCATTTGAGCTTCCAGAAGTTCAGACTCAAGTCTTAAGTCTACAATTATTATGCATTCTGCAATTTATACGTTTTAGCGTATCCAGTGAAGATCGCGTTTCCTTTTTACTTTCAGTTTTTTTTCCTTTTGCTAAAATGTTTACAAAAATTACTTCCAGTCTGCTAGAGGTTGGGAATTATTCGAAGAAGAAACTTTCGGGGTTCCCTGCATAATCGTGTTTGGGATTTATGCGATACCTCATGTCTAGAGATATTTCTACACAAGTTTATATGTCATTATGCAGTTATGTATGATGATATCCATCCGCATGATGAAGTTAAGGAACAACTTACCTACAAACAGAAGATACACATCTCACATATCTGGTACAATGTCGTGTATACGAGAAGCCTGAACAGTCTAAGTTTTGTACCTAATTCAGTCTGAATCTTCATTGTTCTTTGATCGAATATAATTTATTATGTACAATTTACCTCAACAGAAATGTCATATATAGATACATACCTATTTTTTTGCAAAACTCTGTTGGCCTTATCTGTTTCTCCTAGGTCTATATCGCAACACTCTCAAAATGCCTCTCATTTATTGGTTCGAAATTGTAGAATTGTGAACGAATGTCATATTGTGTATAAATGTAATTTTATTTTTAAAAAAAAGTATGCAACTTTTTCTGTTTTGTAAGTGAAAGTTCATGCTGGATTTTTTTTTAATTGAAATTTTCAATGGCATTCGGAATTGAACTCATAACTAACCTTTGCATTTCAGGTGGCACTCTCCTTTACTAAAAAATTGGAGGCGTGTTTCTCTACATTGTAAACAGGACGACCGGGAGTTAACAGGCATACCTACAGATTGGATCTTTTTCAGTGGTCTAAAGGAACTTTAGTTCCTGTTATTTCCATTCACAAGTTTAATTCGAAGTCATCATTATTCATATTGGAACAAATTCTTTCCCCTGAAAAATTGACAAGTTTAATTCGAAGTCATCATTATTCATATTGGAACAAATTCTTTCCCCTGAAAAATTGAATATGCGACATAGATGTATTAGTATTGTGAGTAATCAAGATTGATTGTGATCTTCTTTTGCGAACTATCGACAAAGGGCATTCTAGTCTTGTGGTTTGCAAACCACAAGATTAAATATGTATTTTTACCTACATATTTAAGGTAAGATAAATATGTAGGTACACACCACTATTTCCATTCTAAGTTGGATTACCCTGTACAGCACTATGCATTATCTTGATTTGTTAAGTATCTCGGCAGCGGAATAACATTCACTTAATTATTTGCAGAACAAATGGATTTGAATTTTATACCAAAGTTTCGTTTATATTCCATCTACCTCTTAACTTTGTTCCCTACTTCAGCTGACATTGTTCCTCCTGCAATGAGAAGTTTGTGATGTAAGTGAGTAAGAATAAAATGCTTATGTTAGCAATGAAGGATGTACGTATATAAGTGTGAAACTTATTTTAAATAATAAAAAATATCACGAATAGGGAGCACTTTGCTCATATTATAGGTCTAATACACTGAATATATGTATACTCATGCATCAGCACAACTTGACTACAAAATTATTATGGATACTTTCCACCATTCAGAAAATGAATCAATCGAATTTTCAATATTAAAAGCAATAAAATACCCATTGTGCTCTCAGTAAGACAGCAAGTATTGAAAGGGAGTAAAGGTTATTCCATGAAATAGATTATTTTGTTTCGAGAGAAGAATAGCACACGGGCCGTTAGTGACATTTTGAGACTAATTAAACCTTGGTCACGCCGCTTCTCTGCAAAGGTCGTCCTGAAAGCTTTTGTAGTTCTTCCTTTTCTTTTTTTCATAGAGTCCAGTCAGCCTGAACAAAAAAAGACCTCAAAAGCGGCATCGAAATCAATCACAGGCTTCTCTCCCTGAGTCCATGGCCTTTGTGCAAGTGGAGAGCCTAGACAATAGGGCTTTGACTTATGAGCACAATAATGCCGAGCAATTTATTAAGCTGGTGGTCTATTAATTTATTATAACTTTGGAAGCCTTACTCGTTACTATATGAGAGAATGGAGGTCGTTGGTAGAGGATGCACAAAGTGAGTGGGAGAAAAAGAGAAGGAGAATAATTTGTTCTGCATTCTGAAAGTTTCTCATTAAGATTATTAAAAGTTGATGCCACCGGTTATATTTGAAATTTCCTCTGTTTCCTTTACGTTCATAGTCAGACTGTAGTTGAAATCTGTGGACCACAGTTTCAAGTTTATATATCATAGGTAGGTAATTTGGTAATTAGTCACCATCGAAAGCGCTAAGGTCCAGGGGGGGGCCTTGACCCCCTCTAGGTATTATACCTATCTATTCCTATCCTTGAGCTTGGCTTAGCAGAGTTTATCTAAGAAGGGAGCTTAAAAAAAGTTAAAAGAGTTCGGAAGAAGTGTTGAGTCGTGATATTTGTTGCAGTTAATACATATGGTTATACTTTCTCAAAAAGATTATGATCCTTCAGCAATTGGACATTTTTGATTTATTTATTTTACAGTTTCTCTCAGAGCTCCTTCAACTGGATAGGTTAATCATATTAGTGGTGCTTCACCCTAGCTTCAAAATCTTACTCTTGACAATAGCACCCATGCCCTATCCGTTACCACACCACTCAAATATCTCTCTTTCATTTTCCCTTTCCTCCCCCCTCCGATATCCTCGCCCAAAAGTCAGTCAGCTACGTAAAATACCTGACAGTAAAATAATTGATTCTAGCCAATAATCGAATCCCGTCGAATGTACAATACTGAATACTGTCAGCGACGTGACTTGCATTCGATAATGCCAGGGAGTTTTGTTCTGCGAATGGAAAGCTTTCCTTTCAATGGAAGGTAAGAGAAAAATCACAATGTTTTATCCGATGTGTTCCAGTAGGTATGTAATGCTCTAACTAAATACAAACGGGTGTTTCACATGATTTCACACACCATTTATGAAGCAGAAATTTCCATCGTAAGAAAATGAGCTGGTTTATTAATGTATTAATACTAAGGAGATGAAAACAGACGTTAATTTGTAAATGAAGAGACCTATCTTACCATCTTTAGTGCCAGTGAATTGCCTAAAGTTTCCTTCTTTGTCTGGTGGGAATTAGTAGAATTACAATAACATTATAGGATAAGAAAACAAAAGGAGAGAGATAGAGCAACTCGTATCGTTTCACCTTTACAACACCCGAGAAGCCTTCTTTCTTTTTTGGAAATAATCTCCCCATTCCATTCTCTCCTCAAAACGTCCTCTGGGAGCAATTAAACAACCTTGAGATTCCAGATACTATACTTTCCACCTTCACCCGTTCTTGTGTTCTCCCATCTCTCACTCTCACACTCTTTCTCACCCCCTCTACTCTTCATGAACTTTTGACGCCAACTTCCAACTTTTAAAACAAAACATATTCATCCTTCACCTCCACCTGCCATTTCCCCTCCAACACTCTCTCCTTCTCTTCCTACCCGCCTCACCCTACCAAACTACTTGGGTTGAATACCTGTGCATAGTGTAAGCCCTGTAGACATCTAATTTACAACCCATCATTACTCGAACCCCTATTGACTACCCTCATGTTAGTGTTTCTTGAGGGCAGAACAAGAATGAAGACTTTAATTTATTTTGTTTGCTCACTAAGTTAGCCATAGAATGTTTCACTTACTTACAAATAAAATAATAGTAACCAGAATCATTCTTGCAGAAAAAGGCTATCCATGTGGAACAGGCGGAATCTGAAAATTTGGCCTCTAGGCAAGTTTTACGTGAATTGAAGCAACATTAAAAAAAAATGTTTGGCTGTTTTTTTTGTAAATTCCTGTCTTTTTTTCTGCTAGTTTCACCTAATGGGATAAAACATATTCTAGATTTGCAAGTACCTTCTTTGAGAGAGAAAAAAATGAGATCCGCCTTTTGAAACAAATTTGAAAAGGTAGGGCCACAAGAAACCCGGACCACCTCAGAGTTGATAAAAGTACATGACGTAGTTACCCAAGCACACTGTGAGAGAATACACCATACAAAAGTAACAGAGGAGAAGACCTCATTAAAAGAGCTTTGAATCCTCATAATGATGGGAAATTTCTGTCCAAAGAAGCTCAAAAGGAATTTCCTTGGATCGAATCTTGGTAGAATAAACTGGTGTGAACACCATACGACTTTCTTTTACTATTGAGGAGATTTTTTTACTTTTACCTGGGTTTAAGACTGATTTAATCAGAAATTATTTTCTGACACTGTTCAACCAATTTCCTCATATTTCAATAGTGAAGAAAATTTAACCTGTGGTCTCAGCAAATGTAAAATAGGTAGGCAAATGTAATAATGTCAGAAATAAATATTGAATACTGAAAAGTATGAAAACTGACCAAAAAAATCGTTTTCAATGTATCTGTTAAGAAAAAACAAAATGTCCGATTTTCATGAATACATTAAACTTTCATTACTTTTCTTGCATTTTCTACTCTGGTAAAAAATTTAAACTCACTCGACAACTCCACAATTTTCGTGGGTCGTCCAAACAGAAATTTCAGCATTTTTTAAAAATTTTTGCTGTGTCTAGAAATCTATGTCTACTCTAGATCTATATGGGCGATGAGATCTAGACCGATTTATTTATACTAAAAGTCTCTGGACTCTAGACTTGACAGATAAACTGAAGGGAAAAAATTTTTCCTTTAAAAAATAAAATTAGTGTTAAAATAACGATTAGAATAAAAAAAATCGCACAAAAACTTGATGCACAGATTTCGCCTTTTGGATTTAAACAATCTAGGATTTCTTTGAAAACAAAAAAATATCCAGGCAGGGCAAGAGATTTTTAATAAAATGAAAATGATGTGAATAATTACGATTGTCTTTGGCGTATTAATTTTATTCTCTTCGAAAAGGAAATGGGGGGAGTGCTATCAAAGTTGAGATTTTCAATTCAAAATTAAAATAGACACCTCTAAACGTTGGTTGTGCAGAGCTTAAAATTTGATACCAACCTTGAAATAAAAGCTTTTAATACAAACTGCTGGATATATTTTATTGTTACTTTTGATTTTATTTTATTCTTTCACCGATATGATATACCTGATAGAGCGACCCAGGCAACTTATTAACAGAGTATGAGTTTACCGCGGTGTCGTATTTGCCACGCTCCACGCAGGTGTTTGCTATTCTCATTACCAGGGATGAAATTGATTCATAAGTAAGTTATTGTTCTTGCAATATTAAATTTGATCGAAATTCGCTGTTAAGAAACTGCATTACTTGCTCATATTGAACTTCTAAAATTACATCATCTTGAATCAAGATATCTCCCCATTATCATGAGAATAAAAATTAAATTCTTAAAAAAAAAATGAAAAAAATATCACCGAAAATTTTTCATACGGTGTATAGGCACCTTTCAAGTTCTTATAGGATTGAAAAATACATTTCGGTGTACCCAATCTACCTCGTCTCTCTGCCTGAGTATTATTAAAATTCCTGTACGATTTTCCTTTCATCACTTTTAATCAGTATTCTCTCTCAATCTCCCTCTCCCTCTCTCTCCCGTTCTCTCAAGAGGCTCTTTCCCTCGCCTATTTTGCATATTCAAATAATAATCATTGTTTTATTGAAAATACTTCCAAGCCGAATGAAAAGTTGAAGAAGTCAAAAGTAGAGAAGAACTGCGTGTTTACTTTGACTTCTTTACTCAAGGAGATGCTATAAGAAAGTGGAAAAACTTTTGTGGTTAAACCGAATAATCTGTTGTAGGATATAGGCCACACCGAATTAACCACCTTTGGTAAAAGCACTCTATTTACGATTAAATCATATGTTACAGGATTTTTACTTGAAAGTTCAAGTTAAATACTGTAACATATTTATGATTTGGTTATTTTTATTAGAATTTCCTGACTAGGTATATTTATTCAGCATCTTTACTTGAACTTCCTCTAAACGTAATATTTATTACTTTAAAGAGCCTTGCCCAAAAATTAATTTAGAATGGGACTCACAAAATATCAATTCTACCACAGGCAGAATATTATTTACAAGCAGGGTTAGGAGAAAATCTGCAAGGAAAAAGAAATATCGAATAAATAAACCTATCCAAAAATCAACTGAGAACTCAAAACTTGTAATTACTTCAACATCCGAACAACAGCAGACCTAATTAGTACCAGTCTATTTGAACAACCAAATTATGGTTCACTCTAAAGTAGAACTGAATTGGAGTGCACGTAATAACTTGACTGAAAAGAAGAGATGAGCAAAAACTGGATCTTTTTCTAAAGCTCAAAAGATATAGAAGAGAATATTTGTGTCTCCCTCCTACTCTGTCTCAAAGCAGCAAAAGATATTTGACATAATGATGCCCTCAAGTGCCATGACTTCTGGTTTCTGTGTCGAATCATTAAAATTCAACTTTTTTTCTCTATTTCAACTTTTCTTCTTTCCATATGCTTTTATGTTATCCAACTTCCGCTCTCCTCTCAATGTTTGTTTATTCTATTTGTACAAATTTCAGTGGAAATTCACTCTTCTCGCATAATTCCCTCAAGTTTTCTCAAGAAAAATCTCTATATTCTTTAGGTCTTCCTTGGGTTTGGATGATGTTATCATTTGGATCCTCAAGATAGATTTGAACTCCTTGTTAGGCAAGCTGTGGGATCCTCCGTGTAGAGTAGATATACTTAGTCACATTGGTATTTCTGAAATGTATGTACAAAAGATTCTTATTTATTATTTTGTGCCATGTTTTTACAGACGTAAAGTTAACATTATAGAAATAAAAATACTTCTGACTGTTAGCAAATGAAAAAATCGATTTTTTCTTCTTCAAATATTTGTAAATTACGTTCCTACCTTTACTGAATAAACAAGGTTTCTGAACCCCTGTCAGAAGAGTAGAAACGACACTTTATATTATCTGCCAGTATTTCCTCATTATACATTACAACTACCAGTCGTAACCATCCCCCAAGGACTAACTACTCTAACTAGGTGTCCTCTGTAAAAATGTGTTGCAGACAAAAGCTTACCTTCCCCCCCTCCTCCTCACCGACCCCTGCACGTCATGCAGTCACAGGAGACCAGTGACATCCACTGCTTTTTCAAAATGTCCCGAAAGAGAGGAAACAGACGGGCCTGTGACCACTCTGATTAATTAGCTGCAATTAGATGCAGTTTGGGGGAGAAGTGTGCTGTTTGACGCATTTGCTTAGGGCTTTAGGTACGTCAAGCGCTTACTCAAACGGATGCATGTGGTAGAGTGCACAACATTGGCTGGCATCTAATGCAATGCAGACTGCAGAGGTTTCGTAGATATAACTACCAGGCACCGAATGCAGAGGAATTGATTACTTACATGAACTATAATACTATGTTATGGGACTGGTTATAGTTAATTAATGATGGTACGATGGCACCATGGTGGATAGTTTTGTCGAAACTGAAAAAAAAGACAATTGTTTAATGACTGTCCTGGTCTAGATGATCTTTCTAATAAGGACAAGTTTGCTTTTTGACAATGATTGAGACTCTTGGTAGATACATAGTTACGCAGGTATATTTACTTGGTAATAAGAAGGTTGTAGGTACTTCATATTAAAATATTAATCATTTTTGCTTTTAATTAATGTAAAATATAAATAGATTACACACAGGGTGTCCAAGTTTTTTTATAGAAAAATTCAGATTCAATTCTAGGGGACATTCTAGACTAAAATAATACCAGGTAAATTTTCCAGAAATAAAGAAGAAATCATTGGAAAAAGAATTGAAAATGGTTCTAATGTCTCTCTGAAAGTTTTATATTACTTAAGTAAATTTCCTATGTAGGTACTTAATGACTAACAATTCGTACCTATTGCCATTGAAAACTGAGTGTTTCTTTCGACGGCATTTTTAGAAAAAGTCCTAGAATGTCCCCCATAATTATGATTCTGAAATTTTCTATATAAAAAAACATTTGGATACCTTGTATCTACACGTAATGTATTCGGTACTCTTGCTTTAAATCTAAAAAAACACAAGGACCCCAGATGTGTTAAACAGCTAGTATTCATTTATATATAACATTGAACTCTAAACCCTAATGAAGTTAGAGCAAAAGATCTAGTAACCTATAATTAGACCCTGGAATTACTGGAAACTCAGAAATGGACGCAGAGAACAAGGAGAGAGTAGTTGAATAATCTGAAAGGGAGGTGAATGAAGCCAAAGTCAGGGCAAAAGAAAAGCCAAAGTTTATTCAACAGTGCCCTACCCACTCTCTGCACACAAAGGCTTCGACGCAAAAGTTTGCCAGAACGAGAACAAGTTGTCTCATTAGTGAGGCATTGTTGTGTTGGGTTTAGGGTTTAGTCAAATTGGGCAGAACGGGATGAAAATTCCGCCACCTTACCTTTTATTCACCTGCAATTATTGTACCTACTAAAACTTTGCGCCTCTCCCCTCGTCTCTTATCTTCCCTTCTTGATGCACCATTATTTTATTTCATTGTACCTCCGAGTTAACGTTTAACATCATTTTTTTATCCTCTTTTTTTCATCTTACGCTCTAGGACGCTTTTCACACTCTTCTGGAAAAATTTATCGGTGTGGAAATGATTTGCTGACAAGTTGTCACTCGTCTTTCTCTTTGTGCATAAATTTTGTTGAACGCCCATGTTTCAGTCGGAACAGGCCTGTCACTTGTAAGGGTCGCCTTCATGCTGCTTTCTAAGTTTACCTTGTCCATAAGGATATATATTATATTTACCTATTTAGTTTAAGGGTGTTTTTATCTGGGTATATTTTATATCGTCTCTGCCTAATTCACCAAAATATGAAGGAAAAAATTACGTTTCTTTTACATATTGGATGAGATCTTTCTTTTAAGACAATAAACACGATTCTGTCGTAAATGTAGATCCTGAGTCATGGCTACTTTCGGATGATGGGTATGTACAAAAACGACGTTTTTAAACAAAACAAATAGCAAAAAGTACCACGCACCACAAACTATTCTTGGAGATTTTGCCCTCAGAACATTTGTTTTGGCTGCACAGCTCCCGTAAAAGGTCATTTTCTGCCACATTCAGGTGGCCACAGTTTGCAAAATGCTTGTCAGAAGGTAACAACTGGCATCTCATGTGATAGATAACAGTAAAGGCTACAATAAAAATAAATAATACGAGTAAGTAGGTATGGGTCATTGCGACTAATCATTAATGTCCATACTGAATTACAGGGAAACGCCCAATATAATAAAAAGTGTTTCTTTGTGTTATTATATCACAATTTTAGTGAGTAGCGCAGAATTATAATACTTTTCCGTATCTTCAATATCCCAATATCTCATTTTTTCCTATAATTCCGCCACATGGTCGCTGCTAACATTAAAGGAGCTACTCATTTTTCCTCACGAGGTATGATTGGACCCCGAACACCCAAGTATTAAAGTACAGAAAAAATCCTGCCCCGCTGGGGTTCAAACCCAGGTGCAAGCAATGCCTAGCGCGCTAACTCACTCGGTCACGTGACTACATGGAAGACTCTCGATACGGTTGCCATTTAAATAAAAACTACCTATTTTTTCTAAAATAATATTTTTACTTTTTTCATACTTACATATTAGTTATTTTTGTCTTTGCTACTTCTTTTACTTTCATTATTTTCTACTTATTATCTCTATATATAAAACAGAAAAAGGGACTACCTACCTATGTTTGTTTGTTTGTTTGTTTGTTTGTTTGTCCGGAGTTGTTTAGCCAAAACGGTAAGAGATAGCGAAAAATGTCTCAGAATTGACCCCCCCAAAACCATTATCGCTTTGTCTAGAAAAATTATAAAAAGTTCAAAAAGGCATTGCTGTCCAGCAGTACGGCCATGCCTTAGTAAATTTGAGATTTAGTCCCGTTGCAAAGCACGGGCAAACGGCTAGTGTAGTAATATAAGGCATGGTACGTGACGTGAAAATTAAGGATGTTTCGTTATCCGCCACTGCATGAGGTAAACAAAAAATTCAAATAAATTGAACCATTCAGAAGCCGGGATTTTGTGAAAGAGGGACCATCAGCTGTTCAAAGTTGGACGCATAAATTTGTTCAACTCGAGATAGGTAAGGTTCCTTCTATGTTATATGTTCTCAGTGTCTTGTACCTATTTAGTAAGAAAAATTTTTATTGTGTAAAGGAATATTTAGATTATTTTAAATAATATTTAACTTAACAGGAAATTTACTTGCGCTAAAATAAATAATGTAGTTTGTAGGTAGTCGGTAGTCATACTCGTAGGTATATAGAAATAACCCCCAAAAGAGAATTGTTTATGCAATAAGCAGTTTTATTTTAATATACATCGTTTTGCATAGCATACTTTGTGAAGGCGAATTCTGGACAATACAGCTGTGAACTGTTGACTTTTTAAAAGAACTCTAACCTCAACATAAATGTTTAAACCTAATTTTTGATGAAAAACATTGGGATTTAGGTACAATAATTTATTTAAATTAGTTAAATTAGTTGTGATAAGAGAAGAACATGTAAAGTTATTTGATTAATAAAGTATTATTGACTAGTTGTTGAGTAGGTGTTTCTGAGGATCTCAACTCCTGCTGCTGAAGTCTTCTGAAGGGTAAGTTATCACTAAAATCTTACATTCAAATCTCAAGTGATAAAGGTTGGGTTGATCTTTTCAACTCTCAAGAATAGTGTAGAAAAGAAACTTCAAATTATGCTTGATAGCAAAGACTTCAAAACAATGGTAGCTATGAAAGAGTCTCATCAAAACTTATGTGAGTAAAAATATGGGACAGGTCAATTGTGGTCATGACTAGAAAATCTAAAAATGAACATACCCATTAGCACACAAAAAAACACTTTTTATAAATGGCACAGTTGAGAAAAATATATCAAAAATGGGCATGAGATATGGTTTAAAGTAACCAAATGGGTGCCACCTGGGTAAACATTACACTTTGATGTTGGCACCTCAATCAAGAATTCAAAATTGATATTCCTAATTTTATTTATATTGAAGTACAAGCATATGGTGTAGAATTAAGAAGTTAGGAAACAAACCCCAGTTGTATGAAAAAGCTTCTGTCCCTTGAATTTTGAGTGAGTGGCATTCTTCTCAATCATTACATTATATCAATCCTAGAATCAATTGGTAACTCTCCTTATTACTGTATCCAATGTCTCTCACTTTATAATATCTTACAACTGCATCCAAATAACTCTTGACAGAGATTAAAATCAAGTTAGATCTTATATTTACTTTAATGCTGGAATAATAGGACTTTAATAGTCTCAATCGGGCAGTATAAATAAGGCGATATTATTATTATTATATAAGATCAAGTGTGATCTCTTGACAGAGACATAATTCTAGTATGACTCTTTTCTTTCCTGCTCTACTTTTTTATCTTATAGACCTATCCATGTATTATTATGCCCTTGCTTTCTCTAAAAATTAAAGATTTTTTTTTTATGAGGTGCAATAATCAGAATCTACCTAGTAACTTTATTATTATTATTTTTTTTTTTTTTCCAGAGAGCACCAGAATAATTCTGCAATGGGTAGTTCTCAGAGTAGAACCCACACTGTCACCATTGACAATGATGACCTATCAACTATTCAAGTATCCAAGGCTGTCGCAGACAGACTTACCAAAGGTATTGAAACCCAAGACTCCCCAAGCAGCAGTAGTAGCAAATCTGAGAAAAAATCTGATCAGAACTCACCTGTCACCTACAATATACCCTCAAGTGCATTGGCAGGAGCTAACACACAGTACATTTCATCATTGGACATACAAAAACATGTGCACAATGCTATCGAGGAGAATAACAAGTATTGGGAGAATCAAGTAAAAAGTATCAATGCTGCTAATGATAAGGTAACTAATCTGATGAACAAAGAGTATGAGAGAACATTGAAGGAAGTTGAAGTAATTCTGCCACATGTTTCTTCTGAAAAACGCGAAGTTCCTTGTTTGGATGTGAAAGAAAAAGTATTGAAATGTTACAAGAGTAATCCCAAGCAAAGTTTAAAATGTTTGCAAGAAGTAAACCAGTTTACATCATGTATATTAGATACCAAGGCATAGTCACTTTTCAAAGTAGTGAAAACTCTGTGGTCTTCAACTTAAAAACATACAAGTTACTCTTGAGTCTTCAAGTTAAAAACATAGAAGTTACCAATATCCAATATTAATTAATAATACAAACCTATATTAGGTGAATGTCAAAAAGATAAATACTTGAGTGATGAGTCTGTGATTCTGTGGCCCATATTAATGACTTTGTAGAACTAAAAAGAAAATCTTTCCATTTGAAAATTTAGTTGTTTGAAGGCTAAGAGTTTTCACTTGAGCCATCAAAAATAATGTAATGTTTAAGATGGTATAATTTTATGTGTCCGTAGATTTCTAGGTACAGAAACTTACTGTATTGCTATTTGTCTCCAGTAAATATTGGAGTCAGAGCTTTTCCATTATTTTATTAAATTAATTATATCTCAGAAGTGAAATATTTCCTCCAATTATCAGAATCACTATACGTTTATATTGATTCTTTAAATAACCATGGAGGTCAAAATTTTATGAAAGATTTTCTAGCGATAGCCTAACTAATATTATTTTTTGTTAAACATCTTTTTAATATCAAAATATAACATTTAAGATGGGGTTTTAACCTTCTGTAGCCTGTGTTCAGCTTATTATAGTCAGCAATAGAAAGGTTTGAACTTGGATTAGTAATCAAGTTGTCACCACACTGGGGTTTTCTTAAATTCAACAATTATAAGAATGTGTCATTGGTGTTAGCTTGCCTTTAGTGGTTGAAAATTAAGTCCATGGAAAAAATATATCAAGTAATATTTTACTTCCACTTTTTTTGTATCTAGAAGAAAAAAAATCATCCTTTAAATAATATAATTGTTGTATAAAATGTTTTATTTTAAATTATTATTAATGATTTTTTCTTCTTCTCTTTTAGCACCTCTCAAGTTAAAGCATTTTTATCTAAACTCATGGGACGGGAATTTTTTCTCCTATAACCAGGTCTGACTGTACCACTGTAGACCTACTGCTACTGAAGACATTGTGGTCTGTTTTTTTTTTTTTTTTTTTTTTTTTTTTTGCACAACCTATAGTATGCCACCCTTATGATGGGAAAGAAATAACACAGTACTTCCCATCTTGGTGCTGGGTCAACAGTTTAATTCTTCGATTGACATTATTATTATTTTCTTTGTCTGAACATCTATACAAGAAAAATATAGATGGGGGAGTTAAATAGAGAGACAACCAGTGTCTTGCTAGAGGACTATACACAGAGAAAAGACAAGTCAGGCTAGCTTACAGTTTCCCAAGGGTTTAATGGCTTATAATAAAGAAAAACACGAAGTTCTCACCATGGTTGATCGCACATAGAAATATGTGATTCAGGACGAGCCAACTTTTCAACTTATGTTGGCGGGAGACCATCACTCCTCCAGCTGGAGCCAAGCTGGTTATAACAGTGACAAACATAATAGGAGTAGCCTCAGTAGTCAGTTACGAGATGCATGCTTTTTCTATTCTTATTTGTAAAGGACAGAGATTAAAAAGTACTACTCCAACAAGTTCGACATTCATTTTGTAACATATTTTTTTTATGATATAATAATATGAGACTGGTGAATTACATAAAGACTAGTAATTCCCTTGATGAGAGCTACACATGAACATAATTATGTATGTCTAACTGATGGGTCCATAAAAGGACGAAACTAGTTATAGACTGCTCTCAAAATATTTTGAAGTCTGATTTAGAGAAGTCAATATTTCAATCTTTGTGTATGATATAGTCCAGTTATCAAATAAACGAGGTATCATATTATTATTTTTTCAATAATAATACAAAGTATTCAATTGGATTCCTAACGAAAATAATTACTGATATTATTTAAAAAAAAAAAAAACTTTTTATGATTATAAAAATGGAGTAATTTCTCCGTGAACTTAAAAAAAAAAATTAAATGGGCTAACCACAGAATATCGATTTGTAAGACAGTGGATTCATAATAAAAGATAAAGTTCTAGTTATTTGCGTAAATGTTACATTTTTTAGTGGGTAGCATGGGCATTACGAGAACTAATGCTAATGCATCATATTCCAAATTCAATCTCGTATTGCCGCCAGTGGTCGTTGTCCAGTCCACTCTACAACTCCTCAATTTTCCTCACGTGTTTAGGGTAGGCACCGACATCCAAAGTTCAGAGCCAAAAAATTCCGACCCGGCCGGTGTCAAACCCGGGTCACCTCGAGGCCAAGCCGTACATGCTACCGCAGGGCCAATGATTCATATAATTAGGAATATTTATGAGTTCGTGTTTAATGTGACATGACGGTTCTGATAACCACAGGTACCAGATGAGATAACTTTATTTAATGATCTTTATGAAAGATCCTATACCTACACTGTCAGAAGGTAATCAGTGGAATTTCCAATGAGTGTTTCCAGATCAGACAAAAAAAAATAAAAAAAAAAAAAAAAAATGGTAAGTTAGAACTGTAATAAACATTGCGTTTGTGATCAATTTTTTTTTCTTGACTAGTAATGTTTTGTTCTCATTTTTGCACACTTTCCACCACGGAAGCATAAGAGTTTCCATTTTCTTCTTTTTTTTTAATAGTCGTCTACACCTCATCACGGATAACAGAAACCTTAGGTTTCTGTGTGACGTGTGAGGCAATAACTGACGCGTTACTTTGGGTATTTATATTATAAAATAATAATATTTGGTCTGTCATTGTCATTGGTGTTGTTATACACATCAAGCGCCTGTATTATTGGGGACTTATAAGTATAGTTGTCTTCTTGGGTCTATGGAACAACTGTGTCGTACAAAGATGCTAAATTTTACGTAAAAAAATATAAATGAAAACAATGCGGTATGGAAAACAAAATCTAATACTTTATTAAAACGAATTTTATTTAACTCATGAAAGAAGATTATTACGTGGGTATATTATGTAATGATTTAATGAAACAACACTAAACAAAGATTAACAGAATATGAAATTTATTGACGGTAATTGAAATAAATAATAGAAAAATTAAAAATAGCATCAATATAATTAATTCTAAATGATCTGTCTCAATGCAATTTTAATAATATTGGTAACTGAATGAAGTTGTTAGTAATAAAGTTAAAGAGTCGTCTCACAAAATTAACAAATTTTCCTGTAACACCAGATAGTTTTTTTTACGAATATTTCTATATCCTCAGCGCACTTGTAGCAGAATTCATGAACCTTACTGAAGACAGGTAAATTCTGGAGGCTGGCCTCAGTTGAAACATAAGTTATGTAGGTACATAATTGGGGATATCGTTATAGAGGTAAATTTAAATTATTTTTACTATGGTGATTTCGCCAGAAGGGCAATCCTCAGCTCAAGGGTTAAAACCTGTGCTGAAACACTTTCGTTGATTTTACTCCTTTTAGCAATAATTACCTTTTAGTTCTTTCCATAGGTATCGAAATGGAGAAGCATATTAATGCTTCTGTATATAGTTTTCTTATGTCCACTTAATGGAAGAGCTTACATGACGGTAAGTGTACTCTCTTTCTGTTGTCCTTGTACAGATTGTGGATTACCAACAAAAAATTAAATGGTGCCGTAACTCCACTGGTTCTAATTAAATTTTCAAACCTTTATAATTATATCTACAGAACATATTTTTTATATCTACAGAAAAAAACGAAAACGTAAACTATGTAAACATATCTTTTGTACAGTCTCATATTTAGTCATTTTTACATTTGAAAAGTGTAATGGCGAAAATTTGTAAAAAATCTTCTCACATTCAATGTGATTTTAGTTCGGAATAATTTTAATAAATAAATAAATCATAATAATTTAAAATACTCATTATGTGTTACCTCTCAAAGTGAAAATATAAAATGAAATTTTAAAATTGAAATAAGACGTTCCATAACAAAAACAAATACTTCTAAGGGATATCACCCACCCAAAATCAACTATTTTCGTTTTTTTTTTTTTTTTTTTTTTTTTTTTTTTTCAAAATCTACTATTATTAAGTTAGGTTCTGATAGTCGAAAATACGGAGTATTTATCAAAACCTAACTTATTAATTACATAGTTTGTAATATTGGTGAGAACGAACATTATTTGAAAACACTTTCGTCCGCCAAGACCCCTGGACTGGTTGGCTGCAGGATTTGTTGTGATCAGTCAACCCCGTGAATACAAAACTCCTGTGTCAGCTACACCACCATCCAATAATAATAATACTCTTTAGTGGAAGGTAACCACCAAGCCAGGTTAATGCTCAAAGCATTTTCTACCACCTAACCTTCCAAAAGTGTTGATTCTACAGAAAGAAGAAAGAACCTATCTAGTAATATCACACAAGAAACTCATTGTATTGTCGGGAGCCCGTCAAATAAATCCACCTAGGACCCACGTAGCAGAACGTAGGTGAAATGAAGGCCAAATTTCTTCATCATAACTTCAACTGTTTCATTGGACATATAATAATTCTGGTAAATCTATACTCATAAATGCAAAATAGAATACATGGGAAGTATGTCTCCCGTTACCTCACACTCTGCCGCGCTGTCTTTTTGTATAAGACCTTCTTCACACCTCGACCGAGGTGTTTGATCACTGCCTAGTCAGGATTTCACTGATTGACACTGCTTCAACGCTGAAGAAAGCAGCATACAATGTCTGATAACTGGAATACGACACGTATTCTATACAATCTGCTTCAGCTCATCTCACTGCATGTGCATAATTGCATATGTTTTGGCGCTGCTTCTGCTGTCCCCAGATTCAACTCCGTCAATGTTCCGTCCTCTGGTTGAAGACTAGCCACGCAACTACTTGACGAACAAATCTTTCAGCGTTGACACTAACGAGCTGGAGCTGGTGTCCTCTTTGTTCTGGGGGGCTTGTTCGCCCTCTGGTTTCGAGCTCTTGGCTTTGCTGTCGCCCCCGGAGGGGGTGGCCCCTCCCCCCGAGGACGTCTCCGTGCTCTTCTTGTTGAGGAAACCCTCGATGACACTCCCCAGCAGATGCGCATCCACCATGGACCCGCAGGCTTTGTTCCACGCCACCTGAGAAGCAGATTGTGAGAGTATTAACGATATAGAAGCACTGTAGTTTCTGGGAAGCGTTCTCCCGCGAAACGACCGTTTCGGTTCAGTTAGGATCGAATGTACCTCGAGAAAGAGGTTAAAATCTGATGTTAGAGTTGCTGGATACTCATAAAATGTCATACATAATAATTATGTACATATTACGTAAACATGATTTAAAATAAAATAATAATACTACAATAATTACTATGTAATATTTCACTTAAATCATTTACGGATACAGAATTTCAAAAAATACTTACAACTAAGGTGGTATGAATTTCTTTGTCAAACAACCAACAACCAGCCGAATTTCTAAGTTTTCCATAGATAAATTACCAAGTTGTTTTTAAAACATTTTCATCACCTTGTGTTTAGGAGTGTCCTTCTTGTCGACGGACTTCTCCGACTTCAAGATGGAGGGCTTCTTCCCGACCACTTCAGCCACGCCAGGTGGCGCTGACGAGGTTTTGTCGATGGTCTTGCTGTGTTTCAAAATGGACGTGCGGGGTTTCTCGTCCGTGATGGTGACCACCACGTCCGAGGACACGTCGGAGGTGGTGTCGGAGGTTTTGTTGGAGATGGGCAGGTGGCGCCGCGTGAACCAAGAGGACTTGTCCTTCTCTACTTTCTTGCCTGAAATCAAGGTGAAGAGGTTTGTGAATTTTTTTAATGTGATTTTTTTTTAAACTGGATTTTGAAAAAGAAAATTATTAGAAGGACTTTTATCAAAGGGGGTTTTTTCCCTAGAAATTTTGTCGTGACTGGAATGAAGAAGAAAATTTTAGTTAGTTTTATCGTGGGTTCATGATAAAAATAACACATTGTGAGACTTCCGCCATCTTGTCTCTTGTGATAGACAACAATAAGTTTGTGATTGCTACTTTATTTTGTACAGTGTTTAAGACAAAAATAATTGAGCGGTTCAGTTAGGATCCAATGTACTTCGAAAAACAGGTTAAAATCGGATGTCAAAGTTGCTGGATACTCATAAAATGTCATACGTCATACATGATTGAAAATAAAATAATAATTTGTAACAACTACCAAGAAAGCTGTGGGATAAGATCAACAATTTCGCTTCCCTTGCACACGGGTTTCTTCTCTAGGGATTATTAGCAAATCCCTTCCCTACCACCTATGTTAAGTATTATCTTACTTGCGAGTAGAAATTCCTTTGAACTTGACACAGTACCACCAACACGAAGACAAAACCTCTAATGCTCCTACAACTTCGGAGCAGAGTGATAATATTCTTAAGTTCTTTAATCTTGTAGGTACCTAATATCTATACATACGTACTAGTCGTACCATACATGTGTTATTAGAGAGAAACGATATTGCTTTTCCTTGATAATTGACTTTCTTCAAAGGAAAAGGGATATTACCTCAAGTCTTATGAGAGAACATCTCTATCTGTAGGTATACATTACTTCGCTAGTTACTAGTTAGATGCAAGGGAACTTTTTGATCTGCTTTGCATCTTGCCATTCTATTAATCTTCTGCTTCGTGTTTTCTACTTCTCATAGGAGAGCCTTCTAGAACTTAATTCAACACACACACAATCGGCACCATTAATTTACTGTGCAATCGTGACCATAACGTAACCTAGTGGGCAGTATGGAGGTGACACGAAAATCCTGAGATCGAATTCTGGTGGATTTGGAATTTTTCATGAGGACAAATGAATAGGTATTTGGCATTATACGAACAAGCAATGTGTTTTTTTTTTTTTTTTTTTTTTTTTTTTTTTTTTATTAAGAACATAACATTGTTTCAAAAATAATTCTTATAACTATAAATTGAAACAACAATACCAATGTTCATTAAAATTAAAATTAAATAATTAATTAAGAACTTAAAACTATAGCGAACTAAAAACTAATTGTCTTACATTTGCTTTAAAAGCTTCCTTAGACAGTAAAAAGTCGTCTGTGCTTAAGTGTACTTCATTACATAGAGTCATTGCTCTGTTCAGTGGCGATTCATGAAGTTTAGTAAGTCTAGGATGAGGGACTGTGAAGGTTTCAATATTTGTATTTCTTAAAATGGGGTTTGGTGTTTTTTCCACTATTTTTTCTTTGAGTTCTAGACATGTAATATTATTGTTTACAAGATTATAAATTAACATCACTAGGTCTACTTTACGTCTTAATTCAAGAGAATTAATATCAAGCATTTCTAGAAGAATGTTGTAGGAAATAGCTTCCGGGTATTTTGGATAAAACCCGTTTTCTTTTTTAAATAGGTATCTAACAAATGTGGACTGAATTTTTTCAATTGTTTTTGATTCTAATTTCGAGTTTGGATCCCATAATATTGATCCATACTCCACAGTAGATCTCACTAGTGATAAAAATAGCGTTCTTAAAACATCAATATCCTTAACTTGTTTTCCGAATCGAATAATGAGGCCAAGTTTTCTATAAGCTCGTTTTAGCATGTTTGCACGATGTTCGTTAAATTTATGTTCACTGTCAATTATAATACCCAAATCTTTATGAGAATTTACTTTTTCTATACAGATGTCTCCCATTTTGTAGTTATAGTTTATATTGACTTTTTTTCTTGTGATAGTGATTTGTTTTGATTTGGATGGATGGAAATTTAGCCCAATCAAGTGAAGTTTTTGTCTAACTATGTTGAGATCTTCCTGCAATTTTTGGCAGTCATTTATGTTTGTTATTTTTCTAAAGATTTTGAGATCATCTGCGTAGAGGAGTATTTTTGATTCAGGGCTAATATCTTTGCACACTTCATCGTAGGTTAAAATGAATAGTAAGCTACTTAATTTTGAGCCTTGAGCAATGCCTGATGTTGGGATAAATGGTTCTGATGTAATGTCCATATATTTTACCTGAAGGTTCCTATTGGTGAGGTATGAGACAAATAATTTTGCTGACTTAAATCCTATGCTGTATAATTTTTTTATGATTGATTCATGTGAGATTTGATCAAATCCCTTCATGACATCTGTGAGAAGGACATCCGTTTGATAGCCTTCCTGTAAGGTTGCACATACATATTCTGAAAATTCAGTGAGATTTGTAACTGTCGAACGTCCTTCCACAAAGCCATGCTGAATATTTCTAACCTTAGAAAAAACTTGACCTGCTATAGATTTGTATAATAGTGCCTCATATAGTTTGGCAAAAGAATTGAGGTTAGCTATTGGTCTGTGGTCCTCAACACAGCCAGATTCATTTTTTGGTACAGGTGTTATTATTGTATCTTTAAGTCGATCAGGAAACACATTTGATTGTAAACTTAAATTAAATAAATAAGTAAGAGGTTTGGCGAGTGATGGAGCGCATTCTCGCACTATTTTGGGGGGTATTCCATCCCTTCCCGCGGGCTTATTTGGGTTTATATTCATAGCTTCATCCAAGACCTGTTGCTCTGTGAACAAAGGTATCTCTATACTGGTAGAGAGATCGTTCAGCGAACAGATTTTATCTAAGTCCACAGAGCATGGTTTGTATGAGGTAATGAAGTGATCTGCAAAGGAGTCAACAATCTCTTTTTGAGAGTTCAACTGCTGCCCCTTAAAGATTATGTTTGTCGATTTACCCTTAGATCTTTCCTTTTTACGTATTTCCAGAAACTTTTACTGTTATGTTTGAATTCAGTGGATAACTTCTGGATGTAGGATTGATAGTTGGACTTAATCTCTTTTTTAATTTCTTTTCGTAAATATTTATAGTGTTCAGATTGTTGCTGTGTTTTGTTTTGCGTTTTGCGCAATTTTTCTTTTGTTTTGAAAATGTGTCTTGTATGCTTAGGCAAATGACATTACTTAATAAACACAAAGAAACCGTTGACCATGTACTTTCAAACATATTTTATTATGTAAACTGCTGCAAACCTATCATTAATATTATGTAATTTGATGTAGGTACCTATAAAACCCTTGGCATTTTTGTTTAATTTTGTTTTTATTTTGAGAAAACCATTTTACCAATTAAGTACATCAGCCATCTAAATATAAACAAGACTTTATACCTACATTATATTTACCTACATTTGTTGTAATAGAAAGTAAAATAGTGAAACCCAAAAGCCAAGTGTACCTTCCTACTTGCAAATGAAATAAGAACCATATTACAACCCTGTAGATATTAAATTAAATTATAATGGGTCCCTAAGTGACCTAACGACTAACCTTGAATTAATGCTTTTGAAAGCTTAAATACCCTGGCCTGCTTAGTACATAGACAGAGGTAACAAATTATATGTAGAGGCAACTTCCCCAAGCCCAGCCCTGTTCATATTTCCTGCTGCTCCCTTCAAGATTGTAACACAGATTAATTATCTGGGGTTCTCACAAAACCATCCTAATCCTTCATTCTCTCCCTCCCTCTCTCACCTTGACTTTCCTATTAAGATAATTAAGTTCTATATTGGAAAATTATAAACGTACCTACAACAAAAAAATACAGGACATACCAAAAATAAATGGAAAGAACGACATAATGTTAAAAGTCAACGTGACAGCGTCTTCAAACTTTAGGCATTTGAAAAGTTTTATAGGTAGTAAAATATGTATTATATCGAAGGGGGGGTATCCTCACGTATGTCCAGTCTCTTCCATGCAACTCAAACTTATCTAAAACTGTTCAATTTGAATAATCTGGGCCTCTGTCATTTTCCTTATCCTAAATGACTTTTCTAGTTCATTCCTTTTCAGGCTTCCAATTCTGTCACCTCGTAATAGAATGCAAAATAAACTCTTTGGTTCTCACACATAATAGTACCTACTTAAGTAACCCATGCATCAGGAACATTCATGCTTCCTAAGGAATCACTCAAAACTCGAAAGGTTTTTCCCTGCTCCTGTGGCCTAATCCTTCATTTTCTTTCCTGTTCAATTTTTCTATTAGCATAAGTCAACAGACCTTCTCATAGATGAATATTAAATAAGTTTCGTCTCTTTCTTTTCCTTCTTTGCCTTCATATCTCTCTTTCTCTCTCTCTCTCTCTCTCTCTGCTGCCTCACTCAAATCTTCTTTCTCCAACCTTTCCTACAAACCTCCTCCCATTTCGCTCTCCATTAAATATCTCCTCCCATTTCTTCTCTCACCAATTCTCCTTTACTCTCTTCATCTTCTCTTCTCTCGTATTTCTTTCACCTGACCTCTCTCTCTCTCTCTCTCACCTCAAGCTTATCGAGTTTCAATGTTGTCTTAGTGCGCTTCTCTGACCTCATCTGTCATATCTTGCCTTTCTTCATGTGCCTATCTGAAGTTCAGGGTCTTTTTTATGCCATTCTCTTCTAAATAAAAACACTCATGATATCAGATATACTCGGAAGTTGGTGATATTAGGGGAAATGATTAGGAATTGTGAATTTTAATACTTTCTTCTTCTTTTCACACCCCGCCTGCCGCCCCGCCCTTTAGGTAGGACATTATTGTTATTTTCTTTTTTACTTATTTATTTTGTCATTTGTTTGTTTGTTTGTTTTTTTTTTTTTTTCTTCTTCTTCTTCTTCTTCTTTTCTTAATTTTATACTGTTTCCTGTACTTTGTCCTCCTGATAAAGCTTTTTTTTTTTTTTTTAAAGTAATTTATTGGAATTTCGACCAAATTAAATCCTCTTAAATCTAAAAACAGAAAAACCAACCCTTACTATCTGGAAGCATCGAGATGTCAAAGCTGTTGGAGCGAGAGCCTTTGAGGAGTGTCCTCTTCTGATCCAAGGAACTGGGTTTGATGCTCGCCGTGGCTGCTATATTGTCCATTTTATTGCTGATTTCCTGGGCGGAAGAGGTCAAATTGGAGAGGATGGATTTGAGGTCCGTGTTTGAAATGACGATCTCAGACGAAGGGAGGGGGGAAGTGGACACCTGAGAGGATGAACAATGAATTACAAACAGGATATCGTTCCCCAGTTCCTTTCAAACAGAGTCACTTTACTCACTATTGGTCTTTTTAACTGTCTATCGCCTAATCAAACCCAAACCGAAGAACCAACCAAAAATCTACCTAATCAAAAGCACTATCGAAGAGTCTTTAATTGTATTATAAATATTATAAGATTGGTATTACAAAAAAACGTCTCAAACTCAAAAGAGTATTGTAATGGACATTAATCTGATTTTGTTTATCATAATTGTTTTAATGCTTTTTTGAATTGATGTATGGTTAAGAACAAAGATATAATATTTACCCTTCCAGCATTAGAGGGAGCTTCGGAGGCTCTACGCTTCTGGGTGGGTTGAGTCAAAGTCTGTTTGGTTATTGCTTGGATTCCGCTTACGTCGGAGTATCTTCTGGACGGCCCCGGTAGATCCCTATAACACGGGGAACACAAAAGTGGATGGCTTTCATTCGCATTAGTTTCTCAGAGCTCTAATTAGAAGAAGCAAGATGTGATTGGGGAAATGATTTTGTTTAACATATTGTATGCATACGCCGAAACTTGACCTGGCGCAGTGCCTTGCGAATAAACTCATATTATGAGTATAATGGTGAAAAATGTAATTGCTACGAGATTCCTCATCGTAAGCCCCGGATGAAAAATAAATAAATTGACGAAACTTGCACCATGATCAAAAATTGGGATAGTTTGTCATCGAAATAATTTGAAGATAGAAAACACTTGGCTTTTTTTGTTTTACTTAATTATTTATTTGATGGCCATTTCACCAGTTACGGCATCGTCAGTGCAGTTTATTTTATTTCATCCGGGGTTTACGATGAAGAATCTCTTGGCGAATAGACTTTCGCCGTAAAATAATATTGAAATCTTGGTAGCGCGCGAACTGTTTCGATTGACTTGGCGGGTCGGAGCGCTACCGCGCTCCTGAATGTATGGCTATTTATTTTCTACCTGGAGTTCCCGGGCACCGCCTGATGGTACCTGGAGGCGGGCCCTCCCCCCTCCACGGACTGGAACTCGCACACCTTCTCCTTGTCCTCCGTCTGCCACATCTTCATCCGCACCTTGCGGGGGGTCTTGATCTCCGCGATGTCGTCCATGATGTCCCGGTGGAGGTTGAAGTTGCTGCCGCTGACGCTGCCTGAGGGGGAGCGGGTGAGGGAACTGTTCGAGTCCCGTCGGAACTCTGCAACAATAATAATAATAATAATTCCGTGTCCGTGAGATAGGTATTGATACCTAAACCACGGTGGTGAGAGGATTATATGGACGCCCAGATCCAATGTCTAGGCTCCTTTCATGTCCATTGATTCTTTTTGGTTTTAACGTCCTGACTTGAGGTAGACAGGACGGGGGTTTTACCCTCCATTCGCTGGGAATCGTATCTGCAACAATGGGAGTCGGTGAATGGACAGGGGCACAAAACTTTTGTATAATATAACAAAATAATAATAAAAATATAATATTAATAGGTAGCGCGGTCAAAATTTCTTGACTTGGCAGGTCGTAGCACTACTGCGCTCCTTAATAGAATTCTCTTAACCACAAATGTGACATCAATGGCTGTCATACCATTTTCTAGAAAATCCTTTCTTCTAGACATCTTTTTTCACCTAGGAATTTCCCAAATTATTCAACTTCTTCCTGATAGTTGGGGCTGTTTGGTTCTGGCACTTCTACTTAAACATTTTACTGCTGGATGTCACTTAAGGGCACCAACCATTATTGTAATTGTCCTCTGGCCTGACATGGCTAGTACTGCACCTGTTTAACGTCCCCCAGTGAGACAATTTCTTACCAGACATCTATAGACCCCTAAATCAAGCAACATGAAGAGACAAAGCATATCTAAAAGGTACTGTACTATATAAGAAAATGAGAGAGGAGAAGCAGAGTTGGAGGAATGTGAAGAATAGACGTGGCGAGAATATTGCGCGGAATTATGTGGAGGAAACCTGTATCAAAGTTTTTCAAACTCGCAGTATTTTCAAGTTTTGTTATTGAAAACTCCAGAAACTATCATCAATAATGAATAACCACCGAAGTGGAGACCAGAAGCTGTGGTTGTACGTATACAAACTATTACAAGCAGTGAAAGAAGTTATAAACAAAGTACTACTTTCCAACTAAGAGGAGAGTAATTGCAGTAGAACCCTGGTCCCTGGTGGTCGGTACCGCAGCAATTTGTTTTCATTATTCTGGAACAAGGGAGATGAGCTCTGATTACTGGGTATGACACGAGATGATATTGACAGGTTTCAGTTACATTATCCTTCATGCATAGAATGACAGTGAAAGCATTGGGTGTCCAAACAAGAACGAGTGACTTTCCCCGGCTCCCCGCAACTTCCGGTTATACGGAAATCAATAGTGTACCCTAAATAATTCTGAAATAAATTCCTAGGAAAAAGTGTTTTCTCTAATACCGTCATTTTTAGATCCCGGTATTTTTCAATAGAGTTTATATTTGTCTCGGATGCTATCGAGATCCTAATTTGTTAGAGAATTTTCTTGGAACTTTTAGATGGCAAAGCATCAAAATAAAATTCCTAAGATAAAATCATTTCGTTTCAGGAAATGTTTATCAATTTTGAATAAACTTTACCGGAGCTTTAAAAATGAGATTTTCAATAAATAAATGTAGGTATGTTCTTTGTATTGTATCACAATTTTAGTGGTTGGCGCAAAATTATAGGACTTTTCTGTTTCTATTACGTCCTTTTGCACCATTTGTGCATAATTATGCCACTGGTCGATGCTCACAACAAAGAAGCTACTTATTTTGCCTCACGAGGTATGAGCAGACCCCGAATATGCAACATACATAACCAAAAACTTATCTTCCATTTCTGGTCAAAAACAATCTGATTAACCTCCCATCGAAAAGCATGAATTCATTTTTAATTCAACTGTGGCACTTATCTCTAACACTAATGTCTTGTATATTTTTACCTAAAATTTTAAGCGTGGGAAAGACTTTGAATTTTCCAATACTGATATTGAACAGGAAAACGCAAGGAAAGCAACCGAATTTTAACAGGGAAAGTCTTTCAGGAATTTCCTGCCATGAAGAATACGTTTCCTGGGAAATTCCAGATACCATATTATATTAGCGAACTGTTTTATTCAAAGAAAAGAGTGGGTGAATAAATTTACCTTTTCAAAACTGTCCTACGAAGATTCTAGACTTTCACTTTTACGAGCGTTTGTCTCATTACCTCAATCGTCATCAAGAACACTAATATCCATAACTCATAACTTGTTTTCTTTTTCGTTTTCAACTATCTTTGCGCTTTCAAAAATAATCTAACTGGAGATTCCTATCTACCAGGACTTACGAGAGTTATGTGGGAAAGCAGCGATGGACTCTCGCCTGTTCCTCCCATAGAGCAGTGGCGGCGCGGGGGATATTGTGATCACGGAATGTCTTCTACCCCCGGAGGCCGGCACTGGTGCCTGCGTGAGGGTTGCTAGGAAGGCGGCTTCCTTGGCTCCTGTGCCCGTGGTCCCCGCTTGATCCGACAGCCGCCGGACCTGAAATAAAAGCGCTCTATTAGGTTTTACTCAAGTCCAAGCTTGTCCCTCTCGGGGTTAGTTAAAAAAACTAAGCACGTGTTGTTGTAGCCCGTAATAGCGAATAAATCAAATGGTAGAGCTCAGTCATAGTCATTTTATAGATTGTTTTACGCTTCTGTAATCTTGTTGTAGGTGCGTCTCGTTTTTTGACTTTTACAGACTCCTCTACTTTTAATTTAGGGCGGACTATTTACTCTAAGATCTGATTCAGGTGGTCGATTTCTTCAATTAATCCATCCATCTTTTATTAGAATTCTTTTATACATATATGTCGTGCAAACCACGATTTCTAAAATAATTAGGAAACAAACCTGGGCAAGGATCCAATCTTACAGATTTTATTTACTTCTTTCTTTCTTACAAGAGTGGAGTTTTTGATACTAGATATTACATTACTTGTCCATCACATGAAGCTGGTGAGCAGACGAGTGATTGGATCTGACCACTGGATTGTCATGCCTGTCTTCATTAAACTGTTACCAGCCAGCGTCGATGGCATGTTGAATACACCGGTTCCCTTCAGAACACCGAAGTTAAGCGACATCCAGCGAGGTTAAGACTTGGATGGGTGACCATTCAAATTCTAATTCTCGTGACGCTGGCTTTTCCCGGCCCCACTCAGGCTGGGTGAGGTCAATGTGAGTAGCAGGTTTGTGAGTTTCCTGCGAATGGAGGGTAAAACCCCCGTCGTGATATGACCATGGCAGTTGAAAGCGACGTTAAACCCCACTTAAAAAAAAAAAAAAAACTGTTACCTGACTGGCGGTGATACCCGTTGTGCATTGCGGGGTGGGCAAGGATCGTTTCCGGATGTCGCGGTAAGGATACAGCAGGCCCGGATTGAGGAGGGAGTCCGCATCAGGGTTGGTTCCAGTGGGGGACGCAGCCTCTTCGGTCTCGTCTTCCTCATCTATACAGTTGGACTCCTGGACCACTATCATGGGCTCCAGGGACTGCTGGGAGGTGAGGGTCATGAGGGGCGAGTAGGACGCCCGCCGCATCACATTAGGGACGGACACACCGGACGGGCCAGCACCGCCGGACAGAATGCTCGCATCTGGAACAGACAGGCGACCAGATTATGGTTAGAAATTTAAATCTGACTATCTCATTGTTTTGGATTATGGCATTATGCTAAGAGCTTCCCTTGTACCATTCATTTTGTTGTAATTGTGTTCCAGTACGTATTAAGTTTCATTGAAGTTGAAAACTAAAGAAAAAGAACAAAGAAAACAGAAATTCTTCTTTCAAATAAAAACAAGGAATAGTAAACGCTTAATCCTAATGCTTTTTTCTTCTCAGAGTATTTAAGAGCGAAGCAAAAAAAAGCGAAAAAGAGGAAACTGGAAAGAGAGGAGGGAAACGATTTCCAATTTTTATTATTATTTTCCTTTCGTTGTTTTTTTTTCCTTGTTCTTTTTATCTTGTTATCAATAAAATCCAATTACGCTGCACGATGGTACTCCGGGCAGACGCATTTTCCCTTACTTACCCCCCTTAACATCTTCTCTCCCCTTATCCCTTACTTACCCCCCTTAACCTCTTCTCTCCCCTTATCCCTTACTTACCCCCCCCCCCCCTTAACATCTTTTCCCTCCCTCTCTTATCCCTTATTTACTCCCCTTAACCTCTTCTTCTCTCAATTTCTTATATCTCTTCAGTATTCGTCTCTCAATATACTCTCCCCCTCGACACTCCTAGCTTAGTCCGTTCTTATATTGTCTTCTGCACATCAACACAGCATGTGTTTGGTCTGCCTTTTGCCTTTTCACCATCGGAGAAATTCAAAGCAGGAATCACGTACACATTTCAGGATGTCTGTTTTCTATTTCTGGTGTGGCTTTTTTGAGACAAACATTGAATAAGTATCACCTTCTTCTTCCAGCTTCGTCTAAGTCCCCTACTTCGATCTATTCATATTGCGCCTTTCTTTATTTCTTTGAATTTTGAATATTACTTTCAGACGGTTTTTCTGAAAGTAATATTCAATTTTGGGTTTCTTCAACTCAGTTACAAAACTTCTTTTGTAACTGGGGACTGAGGTGAGTCGGGTTCAATTCTCGGGTGACTAGAAAAAGAAATGTTTCTAATAGATTGTGCACATTGAATAATCGGGGTGCACAATACCTCGATGAATCCGAGTTGAAAAAATAAGGAAAGTAAAAATAAAATAGTAAAATATATAGGGTGTTAAAGTTTTTTTTTTGTTAAAATTTTGAGAATAAATTCTAAGGGACATTTTTCGAAAAATGCCGTCGAACGGAATTATGGACACAACAATAACTCAGTTTTGAATTCAAATAGGTACAAAATGTTAGGTATTTGGTATTTACTTGGAAAATTTACTGAATACGAATTATACACAAAGACATGTGAACCATTATCACTTATATTCAACAAGTTCAAATATGTTTTTCAGTTAAAAAAAAAATCAAGTGAATCTTTATTTCATATTTCGAAAAATTAGCTAAGATTATTTTAGTCTTAGAATGTCTCCTGGAGTTGATTCTGAAATTTCTAAAAAAAAATCTTGGACAATCTGTAGAAAAGTAAAGGAGGCTCTTGTAATACAGCGCTATCCATGAAAATTTTGAAAAGGCTGTGGCGTCACAACAAATAATTCACATTTGAACTTTTAACTTATCTTTATATTTAGAAATTCACGCTTGAACTTTTAACTTATCTTTATATTTAAAAACTAAGGAAAACGTTATGGTAGGGGGGGTAAGAGAAACACGGAACTTTCAGACTTGAGAATGAATTTAAAATAGCTTGTCCAATGTTCATAACTTCATATTGTTGGTATTGTAATTGAAACATGATTATTAATAATTATGTATCCACTTGAGTAACTCTTAATTCGAGTAAAAATAAATTTTATGGAAGAATGTAAAAATGTAGCATATACTAAATTTATTGAAATAAATTTATATTGAAAAGAAAAAGAAAGCTTTCATCATGTTGTCCTAAAAAAGAAGGGGAAAAAATTCAGTTCAAATAAAAATGTCCCAAACTTTTCTCATCATGAAACAAAACTTTGTCAAATTTTCATGTATTATGTTTAGAAACTTACAACAGTTATAAACCCTGCTCTTTTTTTCTCTCAATTTTTACGCCCTAAAAAAATAAACAAAATAAAAAATAACTCTAGGGCTTGAATTATTAATTTTAGCTCTGCCAGCAGAAAAACTCTCTCTACATTTACATTTTACAAGTGTAAATCAACATTTGATTCGTAATAACTCACCTCACAACCAGCAATATATTCAGTCTTTTTAATGCAAAAAAATTCAAGAATTAAAAGTTGTTGGATGAAGTGCTGTATTGAAATATTATTTCAAAAGTCTGTATTAATGATTTTCCCAACAACTACTAAAATAGACAACAGTGAAATAAATGACAATCATTATGATAGTCAATGTACAGAAATTGTACAACTTCCCTTTCTCTACAATTTTGTTTATCTTTATTTGGTTTTGCACTAGAAATTAGGCTATTTCAGTTAGAGATTAACTGTCTGTTTCTGTAACAACAAATTTGTAAAACAGTTATAATGGACCTCAAAACCACGGTCCTCATTTTATTGGTCGTATGCCCTACATCCCCACATTTAGCTGGCTATAGGTATTCAGGTAGTTGTTTTTGATCATTCAAGCTTTTGGAGACAAGGATTTTTACCCTACAATATTTACTGGCTCATCTTTTAAAATGAATTACCCCTACTTATTATAAAAACTGAGTTTCCAAAAATATTTCAAACTCGAGTTAGAAAGTTCAGAAAACTCACGAGACACAAAGTTAATAACAGTTTGTTCTTCTCAGCTAACATTGACAAGATATAGGTGCCTCAGCAGCAATCTTTCATTTTTTATTATTTACTCCAAGAAAAGTTTAAACTTGCTTCGTTGACAATTTTATTATTAGAAAATTTTGAGGCCAGATTTCTTGACGCTGGAAAGTTTTTATACCTATCTGACGTAGGTATGACATTTAATTTAACTTTGAATATTGACAACTCAAGGAGTATAAGACAAGAAGATAATATCTGAATTGACAGAGTGAAGCCAATGTCCGACAAAAGCTCAGCACTAAGACCAATTCTCTCTTCTCTTAACAGTGACATACTCAACCACCTACTCAAAAGGTTATACGAGTATCATTCCGAAACGGAGCTTGCACGAGGTTAAATTCTGTAATTTTTTCCGACATCTATTCAATACTAAAAGTACTAGTGAAATAAAAATGTTACAAAAAACCCCTGTAACGAGAATTGCAATCAAGCTCACCCTAACAACCTGTTATAGTCAACTTGTAAATACAGGTATTAGTTTCATCCAGAAAGTTTCACGCGTTTACAACCTTCTCCCCCTAACTCCTTCTCTTTCCCCCCCAAACTCCTTCTCCTTCTAGTAAATTAATAACAATATTGTGTAATTTGCAGCAAAAAGGAAACTTTCATGATTGGAGGGTATTGGGTGCAACATTCAATGTTCCTAATTGAATTGCACAATTCTGTTTTCGTCCATGTTTTACGATTGCTCAGCTTTTGTTCTCAATGTTTAGCGCTGTTTAAATTAAAACAAGTACGTTTAAAGCTCATTGTTCATCACAGCTCGTGTTAAAATTGGGTGGTAGAGTTTCCTCACACAAATCCTGAGTCTAATGAGTT
Organism: Bactericera cockerelli; assembly: GCA_024516035.1. Taxonomy (NCBI): domain Eukaryota; kingdom Metazoa; phylum Arthropoda; class Insecta; order Hemiptera; family Triozidae; genus Bactericera; species Bactericera cockerelli. Next base: position 17,905,480 of record CM044960.1, read on the forward strand.
ACAGGAATGACTAGCAAAAATATAATTTTATTTCGCCTTTTTTATTTCGTAGCCATGAAATAGGAGCTACTACTGAAGACGCTTTTGGTCTGTGTTGTAGCTTGCCCATCCGATAGTATGTCTCCCCTCTGATGGGCGAGAGGTGACACAATAGGTCACCTCTTTAGGTGATAGGTCAACAAGAGCGCACCGGAAGGTATCCCTACAAACAACTAAAACCAAATGTATAACACAATTTTTTGTCGGCTCGGGAGATCGAACCCGGGATCTTCCGCATGGCAAGCGAGTGCCTAACCACTGAACGAATTATTATTATCAATCCATTGTTCCCAATTCAATAATATGGTTGAGGATCTCTTCCTGAAACTTTCGTCAAGAGAATTATTCACATAAAACATGTTTCTCGGACTTTAATGTAAATGTTTCATCCGAAATCTTCAAAATTTCGGAATGTTGGCACCGCAAACAGAGCGGCTAACTATGTACGCATGTAGAGTAATTAAGCGGCCCTAATGAGGTGCGGTATGTTGCGAACAGGTAATGGAGGGTGCTCACTACTCGAGTACTTGAGAAGCCCTGAACATTGCAGTTCGGAGAGCAAGGAAGCGTGAAGTAATTACTCTTGCACAAGAAACGTCAACTTCATGTGAATAAAATTTATTACAGAACATGTGACTTTTAATTTCAGTGTTCAACACTAATGTTAATCACATGCAGCCATTTAGGGTGGTTCCCAGTGCTTCCATCGTGGATGTAGGATAAAATAAAGAACTAAAATTTAAATTTTATGAAATGGCGCAACCACAGCAAATCACAATGCAACTATGGACCTACCAAGATCGCCGGAAGGCGAGCTCTCGTCAAGTAGCGCCAGCCAACCGGCCTATATTAACACGAAGCAGAATTTATATGTATTTTCTTTTATTGTTTTCGCCCACTTTCCGCTAACTTTTATCAATTTGTATTATGAATAACCAAAAAAACAATCCCAAACCTAAGTTTAAAGTTTTCCCTAAGAGCAATAGCTCCCCCTGTGAGAGTCATGAGTCATGAGTTTAAAAGAGACACTCAATTTCGGTAGAGCTCGTAATTTTCGCCATTCAATTCTCTTACGAGGCGCAAAACTTGAGAAACTCTGAGAGATTACAAAACGTGTGTTATTCCAGCACTCCGTCTGCTAAATTATTTGACATTTTAACTAATGGTTGAACCCTAAACTCAAGATTTGGAATACACTTTGCTGAGTATATTCTGAGGGTAGGCACTTTACATTTCCATTACAAATTTTAAGAAAGATTAACTACTAGGACACCTAAATATGTAATTAATTATTTTTCTTCATCCACAAGGAATGAAAATCAAGTTTTATTTTTACCGTATTTTTATACTTTTTATGGGCTTTTGTTGGCATTAAAATATATAGGTAGGTAACTAGGTACATCATTAATTTTAAAGACAAACGATCTTAATTAGTTCTCTATGATTCCACACACAAATTCTTTCTCAAAGAAAAATTACAGTTTAGTCAGCATTCAACATGTGAACACCCACCCAGTAGGTATACAATTACCATGGGTGTCACCACAACACCAACACAACATGGGTGTCACCACAACACCAACACAACATGGTTCTCACCACAACACCAATGACCCTTGGCATCCCGTCACTCAGAGACAAGGTGCATGTAGATTGTAGGGACTTAACTCGCTCCAAAAATTTCAATTACCAAGTCCAATTTCTCTCTCTTTCTCTCTCTCTCTCTCTGTCTCTCTCTCTCTCTCTCTCTCTCTCTCTCTCTCTCTCTTTCTCTTTCCCCATGAAAAGAGCTCTCAACATTTGCAATTCAAATTCCCTGGGAACTCCAAATTCACCATGGGACACATTTGCTTTCCAAATAAAAAGTAAATATAGGTAGGTAGACCAGGTGAAAGAAAGAGAGAAAGGGCTTTAGAGAGGTAATGGAGTGAAGAAACGAGAAAGAGAATTTGAGTAAGGGATAGCTTAATATTTTAATGTATTAGGAATCGTTTGCCGTTTCCCTGCTTGAATGAGAAAATTCATAAATAGTATACTAACCTAAAATTCATGAATAGAATCCTCTTAATCAAAGGCCATTTTAAATATGAATATTCAATTTTTGACAACCGTCAAATAATTAGTCGTTTCTATCAGCTTTACCGCATCCGCTCTTAAACAAACCTACCCCTGAGCGACCACATGCATCTCGAACATTTTATGTTCGAGACAAGGTAGAGAAAAGAAAAATAATGAAAGCATTTCTGAAAAGCACGGTGAAGACACGGTAAGTAAGAGGTTAAACAAACTCTAGTGTGTTTAGAAATTGATAGGTGAGCACCCAGTTCAAAATCTCGTTATACTGCCTATTCCTGGGAATCCTGGTCCAATTCAGGCTTAATGAGCTTTGACCCCTCGATTCAAAGGATATCAGAAAGAGAGCCAAGAGTTGAGTGACAAAAAATCAAAAAAGGGCAGTGCACACTGCACACTCATAGGGGAACACTGTTTACCTAGGATTAACTTATCCCTTCTAACTGAAACTCACATTGACCTCTCCCAGCCTGGATCGCGGCAGTCTACCAGCAGAACTTGGACTGGCATAAAATTATGAAATAATAAACACGGACATGAGTTGTTGTACAGTTCAGTGCCACAAATTATATTAAATTTGAAATACATACATTATTTTAACATAATTTGGTACGCCACAAACTTTTAATTAAGGTACCTACGTGATAAAAAAAAATTAAATAACCTTTGCAAAAACTTTTTTTATAAATTATTTTAATATTATTCTAAACTCAAGTACACTTTTTCCAACTCTTCTTTCTCTCTCTCTCTCTCTCTCTCTCTCTCTCTCTCTCTCTCTCTCTCTTTCTCTCTCTGGAAAATTCCATTGAAATTTATGCAGCCCTCCTGTAATAGGTATTAGGTAGTGCGTCCAACTTTCCCACTGCTACTCTGGAAAATAAAAATCCAGTGACAGTTGGAGAGCAAATCCAATATTTAGATATCTGTGGAGCTTTCCAACACTACAAACTACATGCAAATAAAGGATTACTTGAATCCTACCTCACACCATTTATCTCCTCTTATATCTCTTCCTCTCCCTGTCTCTCCCTCCCCCTTACTTTTTCATTATCTTTTCATTTACGCTCCTCTTTTTATCTTTTTTCACACTATCCTTTTTTAGTTCCCCTACTCTCTCTCTCTCTCTGCCTTCTTTTTCTTTTTCTTCTTCTATCTCTTTTTCTAATATATATACAACCTTTTTATATGTTTATCTTCCTCTCTATCTCTCTCTCTTCTATTTGTTTGTCTTCTCTTTCTTTGTCTTTTTCTCCATCCTCAACCGCCTTGTATCTCAATTTTCATCTTGAACCATGTCTTCAGTTTCTTCATCATTCTTTAGAAAAACATATTAAAGTAGTTCTTCATGTTTACAGAATCATCAACAAATAGAAACATCAATGTTTATGTTTCTATAAAATATTCAGTCTGTATTGTCAATAAAATTGTCACTGTGTATGTCTAGACAAGATCCATCCAATTGTTGGTATTGCAACTCCATACACTTTATGTATAGCAGCTCAAGTGGAGAAAACCTACCTTATCACAACATCCTTCATGATATTGTATTTTGTGATTTGAGTAGGTGCTAAGGCCTAAGTATGTCACTAGGGCTTCATTCCAGAGAGCACTGTCACTCTCAAAATCCCCAATTCTACCTTTTAACCGTAAAATTTCGTTCAAATATCCCTATCAGAGTGGGTGGTTTGCCCAAATAACCCAATCAGAGTACAGTTTTAAGTGAGATTTTGGGATTATGAGAGGTCCTCTCTTCTGTCTGCTTCAATAGTTGCCTTCCCTGTTTCATCCTCTTTTTTATATTTTCTGTTCTCCATTCATCACTCGAAAGTTTTGTTGTAATAATAGATTGACATTTATTTCGTACGCACATCTCTCTCTCTCTCTCTCCCCCTGTATGTAGCGATATGTACTCACATACCTCTGTCACTTATACCTATTGAGGGCCGTATTCAGAGTACACTACCTGGTACATTAATATGGGCTTTCAGCCTTTCATGGTATCAATATCAATACTCTCTCTTTAGACTTTCCCAGGTGGATATTATGTGGGTTTTTTCTGTTTTTTTTTTTTTTTTTTTTTTTTTTTTTTTTAATCAAAACACATGTCATACCCGTGATCAAAATGTATATTATAATGAAATACTATAATTTATAGATATACATATATAATACAATTCTGAGTGTAACTACCAACAGTATGGAATGAGGGAAAGAAGTAGAACCAATATTTATGTGTTTCTATTTTTCTAGGTATCAACCATTCGTAAATAGATCGAATCGCCACATTTAGAGAAAATACAAGTTGGAGAAAAATTGAAAAAACTGTAACATTGGCCGAGGAAAATTTAATAGTCAACCCTAAAAAAACATGGCCGTAAATATTATATCCCTACGTAATGCCTTACATTTCAGTATTTAAATTTCAATCCATACATATTTTATAGCCCCAGAATTGTTCCTATTAGAAATGCCCCTGATAGGAATATTGAAAATGTCACTTGTCAGAACATTTCACATCAATATAAGGTGGATATTTCAGCATTAGCGAAATTTCAAACAAATATTTGAAACGCGTTGAGAAGAGAGAAAATATTGGGATGAGTGCTATTGCTATTAGTATTGCTATAGATATTCGTGTAGACTGTAGACACGAGAGAACGGCATTGAGTAATGTGAAATTCAAGATGCGAGAAGGGAAAACGAGTCGGAATACATTATTATCACACGAGGGAACAAGAGACTCTTATAAAACAGATCAGAAGAAAAGCATAAAACAAACTGTGATAAAAAAGAGTAGAAACGAAGAAGAAAAAACAATGGAGAAAATGGAAAATGTTGGAGACAAAAATAAAATAGTACGCGACGAAGCGTGAGAGAGTATGAAGAAAAAGAGAAATTATTATGGTAATTCAAGGAGAAGAAGCCACAGTGAAGAAGGTGCAAACATAAGAAGCCGTAGAGCAATCTGAAATGTTCGACTTGGAATCACAGTAATTTTAGTAATGATTGACACGGATTCTAATATATGTCACAATGGCCATTCCTCTAACTTATATAGTTGGACATTTTTTGTTAAACTCAAGTTGTAGTGCTGCTGTGAGTAGACTTGTAACATAGTGACTACCAGTTAGGTGCTGAACTATTGGAACACCACTCTGACCTACGCAGACATCAGTTATTCAGATCTCAGCGAAGATATCAGTGATGAAGATATCCCTGTTAACTTTCAAGAACAGATATCACCAATACAAGTAGCAAAAGATCTGACGTTTATTCAAACTTTATTCAAATTCAAAATGTCAGGTGTAATTCAAAATGTGTAATTGTGTATAGGATTATGATCCTGTTTCCTAAACCTAGCAAGATTGTCATCACCCAGTATAGTATGAAATTCCACCGGAGAAAATAATGGTTTGATAAAAATATTACCCACAGCCTACTGGTATGAAAACCTCGGGGCTTTTTTGTTCCGTTGCCTCCCTCAGATTTTCCGCACGTAGCAACGAGTATTTCCCAAGATGATTAGAGATGCTTTGATGAATATCCTCGAACCATTTGATAAACGTTATAACGTTTCTGTGCCTAAACGTATCCTATCTACTAAGTATTATTACTTTAATTTTTAAGGGTTGGGCGGAAGAGATTGCTAAAGGCAATAACCCCGTCTTTTAATTATTATTTGTACAATGATTTATACGTTTACATCTCAGAATAATTATGATAGTTAAATTAAGTATAATAATATCTTATAATCATTATAAATTGATTTTCACCTGAACTTTTTCTTTTGTCGATTACATTTCACGAGGTCGTGATTTCGCAAAATATTAGGTTATTTAGCATGGAAAAACGATGCAATTTGACTATATCAAACTTGTAATTCTGGTTGAGACAATCAATCTTAAAATTCTTCCACCGAATGCACACCACTTATTGGAATGCCACGTATTATGTGAATTATCAAAATTAGGTATGTAAAACAAAACTTTTTATACCTTATAGATAATAGAAAGTAAAATTAATATTCAGAAGAATATGAATTTATAGGGATTCTAATTCAAAAATCAAACGTTGACCTCCGAAAAAAACCAACTTTTAAAACACTCTGCATAGAAAAATTGTTAATTTATCAACAACTAAAACAATAAATGCGTGTTTCTTTTTTCAATATCTCAAACAGGGACGAAATTATTTCCGGGAACCTAAGTTCAGGTCCACCCTGTATAATTTCATGAAATCTATATGGCCGGGGAAAGGCATAGAAATTTCATAACCATCATTCTGCATGGCTACAGAATATTCCGACAGCATTTAATGTTGCGAATGTGGCTTAAGGAAAGAATTTCACTGTGAATGGAGTGTACTTTATCTACTAGTAATAATAATATTGGATGAGAGTCAATTATTTGATTTTGTGGTCGAAATTTCATAGCCACCATTTTGACAAGAAAATGGTGGAGGTAAAAAAAAAAAAAAAAACGTTGGAAGAGAATGATGGAATTCATTCTTCTCCTGGCTTTCAAAATCTTACAAAATGAGAATAATGAAAATATTACAAAATTTAAAAAATAAGATTACAATTATCTAATCCAAAACAGGCTTAATCTAATCCTGGTTTGCCCTTAACACCCCTTCTATTGTGAATTTCAACCAATAACAGCGCATTTATATCATCTGTAAGGTGATGATAGTGGCTTGGATTAACAAAAATCCTAGATATATTTAATCCTGTTTCATGGACCTTAGTAGTATAAAAATATAGAATACTGCTCATTCTACAGTTAGGTACATACATAGTATGTAGAAGGTAGGCACCTACATAGGAAGCATTTGGATGATGTATAACGTTCAACGAGAGCATTGCTTTTACATAATATTGTTGATATGAAAGTAAATCACTACCAGATATTGAGAAAAATATTCAACAGGAGTGACGCATAAAGTAGGGAGGAAGGGAGAGATGAGGGAAGAGAAAAAAGTTGTCTCAATAAAGCCGGGATTCCATTCCGTGCAACATTTTGTTGCGCAACGTTTCAGGATCAAATGAGATCAAAATGAAACCCACAGACTTCGCAACGCTTTGCAAAACTCACATTTCAATTTTGAGACAAAAAGTTGCGCAACAAAATGTTGCACTCAGCATTTATTTACTCTTATATTTTGGCTCAATGTCACAGTTAATAATAATTACCTATTATTATGACGAAATTATATTGTTATCCTACGTTAACCAAGGGAACACTTAAGACCACTCAACCGAAAATAATAGAGATACTGATGTGATACTAAGAAAAATTGTGACCATCTGGTATCTGTCACTGTGTCATATCACAATTTTATTAATAAATTTCGCACTCCCACACTACGCTTTCTTTTCAGAGGTGTTCAAAACATGAAGGCATGTGTCGTACGTAATCCTTTCAAATGTGTTTCAGATTTCTGAGATCTTTATACTTATACTAGTACGTCATGGTACAAGAGTAAATAATGTCAATGGTTGACATATGAAATTTCTGCACATTCAGGTCATAAAGTTATACACACAGGGTGGTCGAAAAGTATCTTTCCTATGTACAAAAAATTCATATCTTTGTTATAATATCGAAAAAAACATTTTTTGGTCTATATAAATTATAAGTTGCAAGGCTTGGAAGACTCTACACATCCTACACAATTTCACAGTAATCAGAAATAATTAATTATTTTGGGAAAACGATGGTTAAAAGTTAAAACACAACTTGAAATCGGGCATTTTATGATTTAGGAAAATGTTCCAACACAGGGTAGGCAAGTAGGCATACTAGGGGATGGATATTGAGCTACAACACAGACCACAAGCGTCTACAGTAGCTGCTGTTTCATGGCTACGACATTAAAGGCTTGTGAAACACTCATCATTAAAAAAATGTTCAAGTTGTCAGGTCGGACGATCATTTTCGTATAAATATCTAATTCCACCGATTTGAAAAAGGGTCCTATATGAACTCTACCAGTTTAATCTGTTGATTTTTACTTACACCCTGTATAATATTGTAAAGTGCATGTAGGGCAATGCCCTGGGTGTTTATCTGTTTGTAGTTAAGGTTAGGAAAAATGCTTGAGAGACAATGTCTTCAGTCTTGGGTCTACATAATAGTATTAGGAGTTTTCTATATTGTGACTACCGTGAGTCATCATAACTTAGGTACCTACATAAGATTATTCTTCTTCTTGCCTCAATCAAAATCGGAGGAAATGTTTTAAAAATCAACCGGTGAATTTTGTAGAGCTTTTACATATTCCTTCTAACCGACCTCAGTAGCTTGATTGATAAGGCGGCGCACTTGTAACCTGGAGGTCGGTGGCTCAAGTCCCAAGTTCAGCAAAGATTTAGTAAAGCGAGTTTGAGTAGTTGTGATGTCATCAACACAAATATAATAACTTTTACATATTCCTTCTAATGAGTTTTCGGTAAAGTTTAATGCTGTTCGTCAGAACTAGTCTCAAATATTTAACTGAGGGGGATTTGAGGGGATTTATGAATTATATTATATGAATGAGGTAAAACTTTATGAGGCACAAGGTTTATAAAGGATTATTATTCATATACCTAACAATCATCGAAGAATGGGATTGGATCTACAAGACTTGAGAAAGATATAAAAGTGTGAAAGTGATAAAAGTCCTAAGAGAAGAACAAACGTTGGATGAAAACAAACTGATAAGAAGAAAAGTTTTTATGGATGAATTTTGTTAGATAGGTAAGAACTTGATAAAGCTCATAATTTATGGAAGGAGTTCAATTAGCTGTAACTACTTCTCAGCACCGGCTAAAACAAAAGTTTTACTATCCCACCCTTCAATACGTGGGACTAATCCAGCGGCTTTCTATCTAAACAATACTTAAGGAGAAAAGACTAACACCCGTATTTATGAACAGCGAATTTTGTCTGAGCACTGTCTCAAGCAATTTGAGCAATTTTAATATTATTGGCCAATAATATTAAAGGAAATCATTCTTCAGAACATGCTCAAACGGCGTTTTCTGTTCATAAATACGGCTGTAAATTTACCTTCGAAACATAGATCGTGATCAACAACAATGTCTTCTTCTGAAAACTCATCACACTTGAATAAACCATCAACTCTTTAAAAACTATGTATCCATAATTCCATACGTATCTATATTTTTTCCAACAAAAAAAGTTTGCGAAACTGAACTACAGAAGTACGAAATTATTCACATAAATATACATTATAGGACATTGGTACACTCATTTGTATTTATTGCAATAGGAGTATATTGCTATAGGAGGCGTACAAATAATGGTGATTTTTTATGAGGTACACTCAATAACACAAACGAGTAACACAATAAGTAAAACTAATAATGGTGCTGAGAGTAAAATTGATTTAAGTTTAGCATGGACACTATCATGCACTACTTTACCTAGAACTCGATGAATCGGAATGTCAATCACCTGGCATGATTTTCTAACCTCTTCTGTAGGTGATTAGAGATAAGAGTAAAATAGCCTACAAAGAAAAGTGTTGAGAAAGGAAAGATAAAGCTTTTATCTGGTATTTTATTACTAGACTGGTCCACTTATCTGAACATAAAGAGGAAATGGTCAAAGGGCTGGATAAAATGAAAGGTTTTACGGCTTAAAAATATACCATATCATTTCAAATGTCGATATAAATCACTTATCATCGCCAGATTTACTTTTCAGTCAGGAAAATAAAATCCAAGCTTTGTCCACCCTCCGCAACTCCTCTCTCCTCCCTGTCCCAGCAAAGAGTTGCTAGGGGAACCGGAGGCTTTCTTTTCCTGGGAAAGTAATGTAAGTATAGAGCAAACCCTCTCTTGAAATCTCCAAGTCTCCTTCTGTCCCTCCATTTAAACCTGCACAGTTCACAAATATCCTGACCTCAAACCTAAACCCAGACCTCCTCTCTCTCTCTCTCTCTCTCTCTCTCTCTCTCTCTCTCTCTCTCTCTCTCTCTTTACTGAAAAGCTGAGTCAGCAAGTGTGTGTAATCAGGCGTTCACAATATTTTCTACTCGGACCTAAGTCCCCCCACCTGCCCCCTAATCCAAGGATTTGGGTACAACTTGAGAAGGATGTAGGATAGAAAGACAAACAAAGAAGACGCAAGCGCAAGAAAAATCAAGCAAACAAAAACAAAAGACAATTTTGAAATAAACAAGAATTCTCGGAAGAAACGTATTTTTCTTCATATTTGAAACGGATCATTTAGTCAAGAGTTTTGTGTAAGTCTCACTTGCACAACCCACACATAAATTGAATGGAATATATTTGTACGTATGTAGATGTGAGTACCCAGAAAGGAGAATCAGATTGAAATTCATAGAATAAACTCGATGGAATAAACGAAATGCAGTTGAAAAAAATCATTCTCTTTAAATTTGTAATAGATCTGGATGGATAACTCAGTAATTTTGTGAAGGTCCATTTTAATAAATGACAGTAAAAAAATTTTTTTTTACTAACTTCACTTACTTTAATTGTTCTCATTTATTGTAATAGATCATTAAATTTAATTTAGCAATAAAAATAAATTAAAGATACCCAGAGAAAAAGAAGATTAAAGAAGTACTATAGAAGAAAACAATGTAAGACATATTACATCCTCTTGATAAAACAATTCATTTTAAAGATACATGCGTCATCCACTACAACATCCCTTGATACAAGATTCTACCACGGGGAAAGTAATAAATTCTGAATATACTTCTCAGAGGGAGCTGCTAGTAGAAGTTGCTTCTATATCAGAACATTTCCCAAGAAGAGATACGTGAGATGAGAGATAGTGCAGAGGAGGAGAGAGAACTTAGCACTAAAAGAAAAAGTTCTAGGTAATGGACTTCTAAAAGAGAGAGAAAAAATCAAATTAGAGGACAGCTGGAGAAGAGGAGGAGTTACAAAGAAATTGTGGGAGCTGTGGGAAGAGTTGAATAATATCTCCAACTTCAACTATCAGAGGCAAATAACGAAAATAGAGCAGATGCTAGCCAACGTAGATGGCACAACAAATAAACACTTCTCATCGGATCACTCAAGTTAAGCAAGGTCCGTGGTTATGATATGAATTAGTGACGATTGTAGTTTCGAACTGAGTGGGGCTATTCCCAGCTCCACTCAGGCTTGGTGAGGGCAACTATAATTTTAAGAAAGACCAGCAGTAAAACTCAAGTGTGTTGGACTGAACTGTTGGTGCAAATAGCACATCCACTAAATTTGTTGAGCAATGGGCATAATCTATAAAATTTATTTTCCTTACCTACTTAAAATTACCTGGCTAATATGTATGTTAGCACAGTTTACATCAGTATAATCTACAAGATTTGATGTCTAATTATAACTTACTCAAGCATGAAGAAGTTATAAACCAGAAATCACACGTGCTGTTGTCATTGAATCAGAGGAACGCCATAACGCCCCCCACAGAATAAATTCCTGTCTGACCTGACTCGGGCCATCCTTGAAACAAATCCCTACATTATCCTCTCATGCAAATGTGAATGGATTTTCCATATAGCTTTTCTTCGAGAGGATGGTGATAGCAGGCGAATGAACCTAAATACGTAGGAAGGAGGGGGAGAGAACATTTCGACTTATTTCTATCTTATGCGCCACAAAATTACTTCTTGAATATCAAAATTACTTTTCTAGCTTTTCAAACAAATATCTTTTATTGCATTTCAGGACATTTCCAGGATCGTTTACCAACACCCTATCATCATCATTATCTAAAGGCAGCGCCTTGTCGAGATAGCCATGTCCCTCTATCTACTGCCAACGACTTCAATTCCAGGTATGAGTTGACGTTCATGAGTGTTTTGACGTCTTGGAAGTAAGATGTTCTCGGACGTCCTCTGGGTCGTTTTCCATTTATTTTTCCTTCAAATATAATATTGATAAATTTACTGTGCCTGAAAAGATGACCGATTAGCTTGGTTTTTCTCAACAAGATGGTATTTAATAGATGTCTCCTTTCTCCCACTTCTTGCAGCACTCTTTTCGTTTGATTTTTTCTCTTTCCATGATGTTCCATTCATTTTCCGCCACATCCACATCTCCATCGCTTCTAATCTGTCATTTTCATCCTTTCCCAAAGTCCATGTTTCTGCTCCATAAGTTAAAACACTCCAAACATACGTTTTAATGAATTTCTTGCGGGTTTCAAATTTTAGATGTTTATTACTGAGTAAATTCTTTTTCTTTATGAACGCTTGTTTAGCAAGTGTGATTCTTCTCTTTATGTCTACTGCTGATTTGTTGGTGTTACTTATCATACTTCCTAGATAACAGAATTCATTTACCTGTTGGATTGGTTCCGCATGCAGTTTAATATTTACATTCTTAGCAAGATCACTTTGTACTTTTTCAACTACCATGGATTTAGTTTTCTTAGCATTTATTTTCAGCATGTATTTGTCAAATATGTTTGATAGGGTGTTTAACATATGGTTCATATTCTCTTCATTTTCCGTTAGTAAAACAATGTCGTCTGCAAATCTTATACAATGGATGTTATTGCCGTTTATTCTTATTCCTTCTGTTATTTCTTTCATTTCATCTATTGCTGCTTCTATGAATATGTTGAATAGGTAAGGTGATAGTGGACACCCCTGCCTAACACCTCTTCTGATTTTGGCTTCTTTTATTGTCCCATTAATATCTATTTCAGTTTTTTGATTTTTGTATAATTTCAGTATTAGTCTCCTGTCTCGCCAATCCACACCTCTGACTTTCAGAGTATTAAAAAGAAGCTTCCAGTGAACTTTGTCAAAGGCTTTCTCCAGATCTATAAAAGTTGTAAAAGTTGGAAGGTTGAGGTCGATTCTTCTATCTAATATTTGTTTCAGGGCCAAGATTGCTTCCCTAGTGCCTTTTCCGCGTCTAAACCCAAACTGGTCTTCTCCTACTTGGTTTTCTGTTTTATGTTTCAGTCTGTTCTTAACTATGTTCAAGAGTATTTTAGATGTGTGTGACAGGAGACAGATTGTGCGATAATTGGAACAATCACTAGCATTGCCTTTCTTGGGTATTGTAATGCATTTACTTTTGGTAAAGTCTTCTGGCAGTTCTCCGGTTACATAACTATTTTGGATGATTTTAAATATTTCGGATTTTGTTGTTTCATCAAGGTTTTTGAGTATTTCGCCAGCTATATTGTCTACTCCTGTTGCTTTTTTGTCATTCAGGCTCTTTAGTGCATTTTCAAATTCTTCCCAAGATATTAAGGGGCCTATATCATCTGTGTTAGTTTCTGATTCATTTTCAATGTATTCTTTTTCATTGTCCACATCTGCTCCTTCATACAACTCTTCCATATATTCTCTCCATCTTTCTGCTACCTTTTCATTCTCAAACAGTGTTTTTCCTTCTTTGTCTTTTACTATGTTGCTTCGAGTCTTTTGTGTGTGTTGTAGGCTCTTTACTTTGTTGTATGCTTTGTCTGAAGCGTTCTTCATCAGACAGTATTCAATTTCTTTACAACTGTTTTCTAACCATTTTTCTTTTGCAATCCTACATTCTGTTGTAATTTTGTTTTTAACTTGTTTGTATTGGTCATTGTCACTTTTTCTTAGTGCATTCCTTTCTTTAATCAAATTTAATATCATTTGGTTCATCCACGGTTTTCTAGGTTCTAGAACATTTTTTCCCAGTATTTTTTCCGTTACTGTATTAATTGTGGTTTTAATTTCCACCCATGACTTGTTGGTATTCTGGTCTTTCTTAACCCTTTAAATACCGAATTATGAAAGAACAATACAGGATTTTTTTTAGTACATTTTTTTCTTTACTTATCATTCAAAATTAGGGTTTTTAAAAAAAAAATTATGAAAAAGTCAATTTAGGGGTGGGGTCGAAAAATGTAAACTGTGGTTTACAATGGTAACGAAAGGTACAAGAGTTAACTAATAATAATGTCAATATTTTTGTAACAATGAAATTCAAATCGTCACTTCTAACGTCGGTGGTACTCCACGAAACAGTTTTTGTTCTTTGTGAAGCAAAAGTTGAGATCACACTTCTCACAAATAACGGTAGTTACTCCAACTGTGCACACCTTGCATCTCTTCTTAGGCCCATACCTTGGCCAATGGGCGACTTGATCATATCGCTGCTCTTCAGCAGCCAATATTATCTGAAGTAATAGCTTGAGCCAGTCTCATCTCATCTTCATCTTCTTCTGCAAACTCATCACAATGATTGGTTTCCATCGATTGCATTTACATCATTCAGCAGGTACAATATCTCATTATCTGTCAACTTTTTTTTTCTTCTCTCTCTCTTTCTTTGTTGGCAGTTTCTTCATGTTTAATTTCTACTTTGAACATAAATTAATTAAAATTTACTAAAGGGTATGCAGAAATAACGTTCAACAACTAGATATTAGGCTGGTAATGCCTAAAAATTGAACTGATGCAAATAATGCACTGAAACATGTAAAAAAATTACATCAAATTTTTTCAACTTATCATACCTTTCGTTACCACTGTAAACTCCAGGTTACATTCCTAGATTGACGATAGCTACCAAACCAAAAAAGGAAAACTGTCTTATTCATAGCAAATCAAAAGAAAACAAGATAAACTTACCTTTAAAAAAATACAGAACTACTGGGTTAACAAAAAGACATCCAAAACTTTAGTTAAATTCACTGTTTTCGACAAAATTGTACAGCCACCTGTTTTCCGTCTCAAAATCACTGATTTGAAAAATCAGAGACAAAAGTAAGCAATGAAATTATGCGGAACGTGCTCAGAACATGTTGAGAAATAAATCCGCTAGGTTGCGGCATCGATATGATGCCTGACACCTCCAAAATCAACGAGTAAACTTCGATGTAAACTACAGTTTACATTGGTTGTTAAAGGGTTAAGCTCATTCTGAAACTCTTTTGCAACATTTTCATCTCTTAGTTTTTCAAGACACCATTTCTTTTTCTTTACCATATATTTTCTTCTCTTGAACTTAATATTAGTTTTGGCCATGACTAGATTGTGATCACTGTCGACTTCTGCGCCGGGATATGAGTGGCTGGATGTAATCTGATTCCTGTGCTTTTTCTTAACTAAGATGTAGTCTATTTGCAGTCTTCTTATATCACCTGGTGCTTTCCATGTATATCTTTTTCTTTGAGGGACTTGAAACATTGTATTTGTGATAATAAGATCATACTGCTCACAGAATTCCATCAATCTTTCTCCTCTCTGGTTCTTCTTTCCATATCCAAACTTTCCAACACATTCATATCCAGGTGTTTGATTTCCGACGGAGGCGTTAAAATCACCCATTACAATTACATTGGCTTTCTCCTCAGTTAGGTTGATAAGTTCTTCTAATTGTTCATAGTTTCTTTCTATTTCCTCTTCATTACATCTTGATGTTGGTAAGTAAACTTGAATAATATAGAGATTAGTGGGTTGGGCTTCTAATTTTACCATCATCATTCTGTCATTTACATGATATGTGTTTAAGATGTTATGTTTCCATTTTCCTCTGAGTATAATTGCCACGCCATTTCTACCTCTTTTTTCTGCACCGCTATGAATTATTCTCAAATCATCTCTGTTGTAATCTCCGTTTCCTGCCCATCTTGTTTCACCAATACCAAGGATATCAATTCCCATTCTTTTCATTTCATTGTTGATTTCATCTATTTTTTCTGGTTTGAGCATGGTCCTTACATTCCAGGTACCAATTTTGAAATGTTGTTTGTTTTGACAAGGGTTTCGCTGGATGACGACCTGAGAAGCCTTGTTACTCCTCCTGCCGGATCTTGTGTTCCGAAGTCCATGATCAGTAGAGGTTGATATATTTATAGGGACGTTCATCATATTGGCTATCTTTGTTAGGGAATCCATGTGGATCTTTAATGCAGAGGGTTCCCTAGTTTCCATGTGCATCCTCCAGCCGTTGACCAGTGTTTTTGGTTCTTCCGCCCTTTCAAGACGATTTCTCATCTTGAGGGCAAGAGATTGCCCTGCTCTTCTTAGCTCATCCGCTCCGGAGACCGTTGGCCATGTAGAGTTGGCTTCTTTGACACCGGAAACCGTTCGGTGAGATGTTTTAAGAGTAGGGTTGTGAAATTTGAAGACACCATATTGACATGCCTCTATGTGTCGAAGAGAATAAGAGTTGTCCAAGGGAGGACAGATAGGAAAGATTGAAAGAGAAGGAGTCTGGCACAAGTAAGTGTAAACAATACCAGAACTCAGCTAGGGCCCCGTGGTCGCTAATCCAACATTTCACATACTACATATTATTTTATTTTATATTGTTTATAAGTAGCCATCAGGTGCTCTCTTATACAGGGACCGGCATAAGTCCGGCAAAGGCTGAAGATCTTCCGATTGGCTATCGGTATGGAATTGAAACTTTGTATGGTCAAATGTTTTGTAAAAAACTACTCGGGGGGGAACTTTTAATTTTCAGGGGCGGACCCCATGTAGGGACTAAATGCCCCTACTTAAGACAACCCGCTTAACCTTCTTTTTTTGATTTGACTAATTTTCTAAGAGAACTTTGGTGAAAACAAAACCATTTTATCTTATACCAAAAAATAATGGCGGACTTCGAAGTTCAAAGTGACATTCTCCGCAACGGTAAGTGATAAAGTTGTTCTGTTTTGACTTTTCTCTTCTCTAGTCGTTTATGATATGATATCATCACCGATAAATAATAATAATAAGGTTTCGTTGCACTAGATATAGAACCGACCGCGTAAAGGTAAAGTTTAAAGATGGAATTTCAATATTACTATTTACTAGTGATGATATCATGTCAAACACCACTATAGAAGATAAAAGTCCAAACAAAACAACTTTATCACTTACCGTTGCGGAGAAGATTGAACTGACACTTTAAACAACGAAGCCCGCTATTATTTTCTAGCATATAATAAAATTGTTTGGTTTTCGCCAAAGTACTTTTAAAAATCAGGATAATCAATATTAAAAATGGGGTTTCCAATTTAAAAAAGTTGACCTGGATCCTCTACTGGCCCCTACCTGGGGTCCGCCCCTGAAAATTAAAAGTTCCCCCAAGTAGTTTTTTACAAACCATTTGACCATGCAAAGTTTCAATTCCGTATCAACCAATTGGAAGATATTCATCCTTTGCCAAACTTTTGCGGTCCTGTATAAAGGTCCTTTGTTGCCTGTAGGCAAGACTGTATAAATGGCCGGAATATGCTTTTCACATTCACATTGGTTATTTTATGTGAATTCGAGCTGAGACGTTTTCTTAAGTTGGGCATCACGTTTACCAACATGAATTCGGGGATAGAATTGATATTCAATTCGAATAACATTTTTCAGTTCTTGTAGGGTTCGGTTTTTGCCTGGATCAAGAATAAAAGATATCAATGCTATTCCCAAAGACATTTCAGTAAATGCGATGCATAGGTCGAGAGAATGTCTGAATTCAAGCATTCTACATCAAGACCAATATCTGAATGATAATTGATGTAAGTTGGTGAATATTAAATGCAAATAGCATTTGCATTTAGCATTCCACCAAGGAAAAATTCAATTTGAAACTTTTCTTGTAAAAATACAGGCATTTCAAAATGGTTCATGATCCATGGCGGACCCTGTACATTGTCTACACGGGTACCTAGATCTAGATAAATAATTGAGCGATATTCACACTCTTGAAAGTTTCATATCCTGATAATTTTTTTCACCTAAATGTTTTATGGGTTGTAACTTTTACATTAAATGTGTATTTAGTTTTTACACATACCATGATGTTAAATTACGGAAAACTTTGAAATGAAAAGGAGAATTACAACCATGGCATGAAACATGTACGTCAGCCCTTTCCTAGATGAATTTTTTGTCAGGAGAATCTCTCTGGTGAAGTTTTAGATGGTTAAAAAATTGTGAGAAGCTATGGAAGATAAATGAGATGTTCTGAATAGCTAGGGAAGGGGAGTAGGGTGGAAAAAAGAGAATGTAGTTCTATGGAATGACGTTTAGAGGAATTTCCAGACTGGAATGTTGTAACTGCCTTATTCATTCCTCTCCTACCCTTCCCTCCACTTTGTGAACCTCTTTCTAGTCTCCATTATTATTTCTCTCTGGCTCACTTTTTCTGTCTCATGTTTCTCCCTTTACAAAAATACAATACTTTCCTTAAAATAGGATAAGGAAAGTAAACAAAAATCTAAAATGTATATAAATGTATATAAACCTGTGTAAATTTATGGATTAGTCCTTATCTTTTTAATTTTCGAATAATCATACGATTACAATGTACACATGTACAGATACGAGTAGATAAACTTGGATGAATTAACAAGAACAGAACCTAGCTTCTCTGCTACCAGTCCATTGCCTCATCATGGGCGTAGCCAGGATTTTGGCTAGAGGGGGCAGCTGATGAGGAAAATCAATAATACCTAGTGAACAATCAATAATACCTAGTGTTGAATACTACCTGGAATTATCTAGGAGGGGGCAGCTGCCCCCCCCCCCTGGCTACGCCCATGCTCCATATACCACTACACTAGTAAAACAGTGAAATGGAAAATGTACGGAGAGAATAAGAATCAAAGTAATTGAAATTAATCCAATTTTATTTTCACTCTGATCTATTTTCTGTCAGACATTTTTCTTTCTTTCATCTCTCCCTTTCTCTCCTTTTCTCTCTCTCTCCCTCTCTCTCTCCTCCTCCTTTTTTTATCGTTAACATTCCAATACTTTTTTATTTATTTTACTGAACAATTTTCGCATTCTTGAGTTCCTTTTTCACGCAGAATCCAGCTCTCCATTTCATTACAAAATTTATTTTAGAAGAGTTGAGTTTACTTGGTTGTGAATATATTTGAAATAAAAAGTTATAAATTAAAGCGGCTAGTAGGGGGAGAAAAAGAGAGATATTAGGACAGGGACCTCTTAGAAGATACTCCTTTAATCTTAGAACTGGGTTTTCTTGAAAGGGATTTTCTTATGAAAGTCGAAGTCTCTGACGTGGAAAATCGTACTTTTCTCAATGATACAATATTAAAAGAACACGAGAAAACAATCGCAGGGAAAGCTAAACGCCACAGGAAATATTTTAAAGCAATAGAGTTAGCGTCACCCACTTTCGATATCTCTAGATAATAATTATAACAATAATAACTATGTGTTAAGTATATATTTGAATCGGTACATGCAAAAACGACATCATTCCAAAAGAGTAAACTTTTGGAATATCAAAAAAAAACTTTCCTATTCATTCTTGGTCCATAAGAAAAAAAAAGAAAAAATATGTAATCGTAAGGACTTGCCAAAAAAAACCATTCTATAATTTTTGGTCAGATATGTAGTGCCATTTCAAAGAAATAGCCGTTCAAAGGTCGTGGAATGATGCTGTTTTTGCAAATATCGAAAATATTATAAATAATAACACACGTACACTTCGAATTTTATTGTTATTTCAAACAAAAACAAAAAAATATGAATCATAAAAATTATATATATAAAAAGAAATCTGGTGTAAACATTACACGACTTTCCTTATCCCCGAAAAGAAGTTGAACTCCGCCACTCGTGACTCAACGGTAACAGCTGTAAATCAATGCCAAATTCGTAATCAGCACCTCAAAATAATTGGACTTGATAAGTCACAATCCCCATCTAGGATGAATAATAAAAAAAGTTAGTCAAAGTGGGTCACCCCCAAGATACCGGTAAATTTGGGCCGAGGTCCGAAAAGTTCAAGATATCAAAAAAATGATATGAAGAGACCCCTATTATTTTTTAAATCTAAGAAAATGTTGTTCTCTAACTTTTTTTGTATATTTAACCAATTCATAGAAGCGGCGCTTGCGGGCAATATTTTCGGCCCTGCGGCCGCATTTTGTGGCCGATTTCAACCAAAAGTTTTGTGGTACGTCTGGTGTATAAAATTGATTTTCATACCAAATTTCAAGTCTCTATCTCTTACCGTTCTTGAGATATTCTGTTCACGCACACACAGACAGGATACACCAATTCTACAGATTACATGCAAGAACCGCATCAATCCCGGATCTATGTCGTTCTTGCATGGAACGAAAATTATAGAAACGTGTTTATATAGGAAGGGAGTAGCAGAAACATGTGGTCCAAAATCCAAAATCTATGAAAACCCCATTTTCCAAAAAAATGTGATTGATGTCGTTTTTGCATGTACCGATTCATTTGGAAGTAGGCACAACCAAACCCAGCTTTCGACTTTTGACTCATCATCATTATACTTAAATCAGTATTTTAACATGCAAGTACCTACTTGAATGCAAAAACTTTACTACCACCTGAGTAAATTTTACTAAAATTTCAAGTTTTTAGCAGCAATATTGTATATTGTACTGGTTGGAATCATTGGCTGGTAGATTATTATAAAAATTGATCTCTGCTCAGTGCTCATTAAGGATGAAGATAGAGAGAGTACCCTGGCGTTTGCATTACGATTTCCTTGCATTTGCAGTAGACGACAAGCAGAAAACTTTGAAAATTGCGACATCTTCATTTATCATCTCTCTCACTTTCTGTCTGACACAGTTTCTTTGGTTAAAGGTGCAGTTAATTGATTTCCTTCAGTATTGCTAACCTCAACTCTGATGATGGCGAATAGTTTCAACATGGAAGTTAATACTAAATCCTAAAGTTATAATACGTAATCTTCTCGTTTACTCATGCACCAAATGATTCATTATTGATAAATTATAAATAATAATTTATTTTATATACATATGTCTTCTTAATCTTCTCTATATTTAAAACTCAAATCTGTGTGTGCTTGAATGACTATGTTCTCTTAGGGGTTGTCTGTTTACAATACCCCGACATTTCATGTTAACTTCAGTCTCTTCAGTTCATTAATTTGACTGTCTCTTCAATCTAATAGGACGTAGGACGACAGGCACGGGAAGAATCCATAACGGCAACAAAATGCCGGCGATTTTACTTGTAACTTATGAAAATTAGCCGACCTCAAAAGTAGTTTGATTATAAAGCGGGGGACTTGTAAGCAGGACCTGGAATCCAGTAAAAATTAGCAGTTTGAGTTTCAGTAATTGTAACATCACACGAAGGTAATTAAAACAATATATAAAAAAATTGTAAATTTTGAGAAATTATAATAAAATTATTATCTTTGTGTCCACTTCAAGGCAAAAACTGAAAGCATCAGACATAATCCCACACAAGGGATATCTTAACTGATTAAAGATGTACCGTGGAGAATAACATCCCACATTTAACACAGAAGTATAAGGATCCTGGGTTAGGAATGCTGGAGGCAATAACAATACCCACTTGTATATCTCAGCTCAATGGCTATTCCATCCTCCTTTCATTGTTCTCTATCTCCATCTCTCCCACCGTATCTTTTTATCACTTAGTCTTCTTCTTCATGAACTTTGATGTCCATTCTATTCTTTTTCTACATGATTGGGTCCATCTTGCGCAAATTTTCTTTTGTTCTCTCTTGCTCTCTTGCTCTCTGTATCTCTCTGTCTCTAACTCTTTCTCTGACTATCTCTCTCTCGCACTCTTTTCTCTTTTGCACGTCTCCTATCTCCTTCTGTTTCTCTCTTATTCTCTTTTTATTCTCTCACTCACTCTGTTATAATATATTATGTTGCCTCCATTTAAGTACAAAAGATTTAAAGATGAGGACTTCATTAAATTGTGTTAAAATGAAATTTATCTTATCAAACTATCTAAAGGTATTTTTTTTCTTTAGTTGGAAGGTACTTTTTTGTGCTAATTAGGTATCTACATATTTATTTTTTTTAAGTTTGTGTTAATCACTTTCGTGATGTGATATCTTTCGTGGACCACTTAAACTCGCTTTACTAAATCGCTAGTACCAGGACTTGAACCACCGACCTCCAGGTTACAAGTCCGCCGCCTTATCGATCAAGCTACTGAGGTCGGTTCTTAATTTAATTATCTACATGGGTATGTCTAAAGACGACTACATTGATCTAGATTTATTTTCCCCAACCCAATTTCATGTTAATAATGTCTCTCACGAGACCCGTTACCAATATGACCGTTTCACAGGAACTCAGTTCCGGGTCAGGGCAGCTGCTAGTATTACCTATAGGTACATAGGTATTCAAAAAAATATGTTAGTGTTTTTTTTTATTTTTTTTTTTTTTTTTTTCATTAATTCACAATTAATTTTTTAATAACTAAAAAATCTACTTCCTAAAACATTTTCTTCCTGATAGTCGTTATAAGGTTATCACTACCTACATAATATGTGTTTACTCTTTAAATAAAGTTCTACGGAGTACTGTCCATGCTTCATGGTACATACGAAACAATGACCTACATCGTGACCTGAAAATTGAGACAGCCAAAGACTGTATGAATAGATTTGCCTTGAGTCATCAAAAGAGGCCAGAGGAGCACCCCAATCCCGAGACCGTCCATCTTCTTAGGATTTAAGACCTCACCAGACGTTTGAAGTGGATTAAAACCACATGAAGTAAATAATTAGGTATTTTCTCTGGTAACACCCAACAGCCTATCTGCTTATGTCCATGTACATAAGTTATTATAATTTGCATTAGTAGTTTAGATTAGAATAAAAATACTTATTAGTTTTAAGAACTAGATTGTATTAATAAATTTAGTCCCCAGGGACTCTGGTTTAATAAGAAAAAAAATATCTTAAAAGACTCATATTATTTTATTTTATAACTAAAGCACTCTTTGCATGTTAGGAGAAAATATTCTTGTAGTTACGTTAAAAGATCCATTTCGTTATTTTATTGTTTATTTCATCTGTGACATTTAATTGGTCCCAAAGAGACTTCTATTTATTTATTTACTTGAGAAAAACTGAACTTTCATTTCAAAACTTGGAAAAAATACATTGATGGAAAAGGTAAACTTATCCGCTTCAGCTTAATCAACTTTTTTTAGATAAATACGGAGAAAATTTATTTTCCAACTTGCAATTAAATTTAATAGCCTTTAATTAAAAGGATTAGAAACAGATTAATAAATTGCCATCTACAGTTTTAGCTTCCAAAATATGGGTTTTAAGTAAGACCTCCTCAGGAAAACTTTTTACTTCTAATTATAAAAATATAAATCTCAGATGGCGTAAGTAATTAGTATGTATCATTCCACATTATAATTATTATTATACTGTATAACCTCAAAAAAATAATTCTTCGCTTATAAAAATTCCCCGCGAAGTGTCTGGGCCAATTTTTTTCTAAAATCATGTTCGGTCCTGCTTTACCTTCATTATCCTACTAACCCTCACTTAAATCTGTCTCATAGAAATACCTATGTAATACTAAAATTGATCGCACTCTTTTCCGACAAACGTTTCTTGGGTTTGGGCTTTGTCCCAACTCGTTACACATTACCAATTTTTTTTTTATTCTGTGCGAATGAGGACAGAGCTACCAAGGAACATTAGTGTAGCTGTAGAGAGTGTAGAGCTTGTGAAATGAAAAATGACCGAGACAAAGAAGTTGGGAAGCAATGAGGATGAATACTATAATTAATCTCTATAAGGCAGATCTAGGTGCAGGTAGGTACGATAATGAAGGTAGAGCGGTCCCAAACATGATATCAGAAAAAATTGGGCCGAAGACTGTACCAAGCATGACCGCCATACCTTTATATACTTTAATTTAGTCCCGTTGTGAGAAACAAGGGCAAAGTGGTGGCAATTTTATTCAACTCAATATTTTTTAAAGTCAACTTCTAAAAGCGAGATACATTCACTGGCTGATCTTCAAACACAATGCCAAATTTTACAACAGTGGGGCAATAATGTACAGCAATTGAGGGACTACACTATAGGTGTTAGTACTATGAAGTAGATAAAATAAATATGTACTTGGAATTACTTGAAATAAATCATTATTTAATATTTGGAGTAAATAGAATCCAAACCATTATTCTTTCCTTTCTTCGAGGCATTGATAACAAACAACAGATCTTCTTTCTTTGGAAAGGGAGCATTTATTTTCATTCACTGAGAGTAATGGAAGCTTTAAGTACTCAAATGAAGCACCTATTATCTACATTCAGGGTTGGGAATTTCAACCTAAAACACGTGTCTTGCTTTTAGGAGCTTTTGTTTTCATTCCGGCTTCATCATAGAGAGTTAGAAAAGCATCATTAAGAGATTACCTAGATCATTATGGAGAGACTCTGCCTCTCTATAGTGATGTATCTCTATAATATTATTTACTGCCCTCGGACATCCAAAATACAAATAATAAAATATTCAAGTCGAGATGTAAACCCGGATCATCCCTGTGTGAACCAATCTTACTACTGAATACTGGTGGATTGCAAGAGTGAAGAGATGAAAATATCCAATTTGTGACTTGACTAACTTCTTGCTCTTCCTCTTATTTGTTCCTTCCTTCTGAACTTTGCACATTCACTAAGTTTATTATTTTACTTGTGACTCGTCTCTGTGTTTCATCTTCCTGTGCTCTGTCATGTTGAGGAGTCTTCAACTTTTTCATTATTATGTTTGCAGTTTGCACCTTGTTTTTTTATTTCCTAATGCCTTAGTCTCTTTAAAATTTTCTTTCTCATTTCTCCTTAGGAACTTTCTCTTCGACTGAGAACCATTTTCTCCTCCTTCTTCTTATACTACCTCTCTTTCTCTCACGCTCTTTCAGTAGCATTCACCTTTTTGTTTTCACTGGGTTTTCTTTGATATGATTATTTATAGTATGTTTTCATTCACCCAGCTCCTTGCACTTCGTTATCTGGAAGGAGCGAGATTATTTTTACATTTCCCCCCCCAGGTTTTCTAAGAAACACCTTACATCGGGGGGCGTATTTCTTTGTTCCTGTATTTTATGAACAAACTTCCGTCGCTTCAGTGCACCTGCCTAAGTTTGCAAAAGCTCTATAAGGATGAGTTAGTTAGGATGATAAAATTATATATGTGCTGAGAACAAGCCGAGGTATAAGAGGGGTTATTGAGCCCGCGCCAGACTAAAATGTCAGATTTGACAGAATTCAATTTATTCGATGCATTGAGAGTATTTACCTATTACACTGTCAGAACAGGCAGGATATTATGAGTGAACTCCTTCTCCATCATCATTAATGTAAATATTTACACTAAAGTTCAATTAAATGAGTAATTTAAATATTATAATGGTAACGTAGACGATAGACAACAAACAATCATCAATCACCAGGTATACTCTCAGCCATGGTATACACTCTATAATTCTATATGTATAGACATACACCCTCAGGCCTCTAACGTAGGGGGTTCACATAATATCATATTTATGGAATTTCGTGGCTTTTATAAATAGCTTTAATTAGGAAAAATGTGGTTCAGATTACCTTTAATAATTTAAAACTCTAGCCCACATTTTTAATGATAAATTAGCAGGCCTGGGCATAGCATTGCAAGTTCTACTTGTCCGGGCCTCCAAATTTCGCCTTTTTGGGCTCCTCTCTCCTAAGGTAGACAAGTAAATGCCATGAGGTCTTTGATAGCGATAGAATCGTACCTAATAACTTCGAATTTTGCGTCTTCCTTTATCCCAAGGTAATAGTAGTAGGTAGTAGGTACAGGTTTTGAATAAAATAAAGTTAGTGAACATTTCAAGATGTGCTATACAATGTTCCTTTATACTAATGCTTTTCTGAAAAGTAGTAGAAAGGAGGTACATATTTAAGTTATTATAGGGAACAACTAGCTTTGTGGCTTGATACTTGCTTATCATACGGAAGATCCCGTGTTTGAATCTCAGAGCCGACGAAAAATTGTATTCATACAGATTTCAGTTGTCTGTGCTCATTTTGACCCAGCACCTAATTGGAAAGTATTGTGTCACTTCTCGTTCATCAGAGGAGAGGCAATATGGAGGCATACTACAAGATGGGCAAGCTACAACACAGGTCACAAGAGTATGAAGCAGCTGCTGTCCATTGGGCACAAGAAAAGGCTTTGAAACACTCATCTTTTTAAATATTACTCCCATAAAAAACCATCTGCGGCTCAGCTGAGTCTCATCAGAACAATAAAGCTTTGTCTGCTGGAATCTCATCGATTGTTATCTCTTGAACCATGTTGGTCCCCAGTCGATATAACATAATGTGATTAATGATACTGCGAGCTGGGTGGAAGAGGAAGAGGAGCAATAGCAAGAGAGCTCATCGTTTTTGCTGATGTGAGATTTATTCTTTGACACTTATTCAATATTTCAGCTATAGCTTATATTCCTACTCCCAGCCAAAGTGCTGATGTTCCTATCTCCTTGGGGTATTTTTGTCGATGAAAACTTTCAATAAATAAGAAAGTTTTGGACGTAAACTTATACAGTACCTACATACAAATAGTATTTATTTATGTACATATCTCTATGTGTTAGTATAAAATTAAATGAACAATTTTAGCGGGTGTTTTCTTGTTTTACCTTTTTATAGGTGATCTAATAGTGCTGGCGATCTCAAAAAACACTACGTAGGTACCTATATTTTTACTATACACATACAATACATGTGTAAACACTAAAACAGCATCATATGGGTAGGTACTTAACTTACCTACATCATTGCTTAACGTACCATAAAACCACAGAATGAAATATTTTTTTTATTATTATCAGGTACCTACAATGCTTCTATATTGGTACATAGACAGACACATTAATTGAGGTAGGTAATTAATTATCTATTAATGAATACGCTTTGTATGCCATGAGGTGTACATTCAACTCTTGCAACTACACCTAAGAGAACTTTAAAGCAATGTTCATAAATTTGCAACAAAAAAAACACCTCGTTTATCTCTAAGTTCAAAGGAGATGGAGAAAAGTACTGTGCTCTATACGTATACCAATAGCATACATTACTTTATCATGTCGTAAGATACACATCTCGTATACCTAAATCATACATAACATGAGTTATGTCTACATTAATTCATCAGGAGTAATATTCCCGAGAGAAAGTGAAAACACATTGTGTAAAGGCACCACGCAGAATATTTAAACAGCACTTGAAAAGCTTTCCATCAGTACTCAGATTTATACAGGGTGCGATGATAGCCCTGGAAGCCTTCTCTCCCTCTCTTTTTCACACACATTCTCTCCTCTCTTATATTCTCAACCCTGTTGTTATCTTAGGTGGTAGAGTAGAGAAAATGAAGCCCACTTCAGCGATAAACTGCATACATTAAAGTGGTACTTCTGTAATAAACTGCACAGCAGCAATCAATTTGGCAGGTGTGCAATTTTTTCTTTAAAACTATTGCTCTAATAATAGAAATATTAGACTACATATTATAACTATTATTTGAATATGTACCTATTGAATTTCCAAATGTCACTCTTCCCCTATAATGCATATTAGAGAGGTCCTAATGTCACTTTTGCTAGATTTGAACCAATATTCTTTGAACTCAAATGCAACCGATGAAATCGCACGCAGTATATTTGAAGAACTCCATGCGTTTCACTGGTTCTCCCTGGTAATTTATGAAGGAGAAATAAGTAATCCCTAATAATTCCCTCAAACACGAGCGATATTCCACGTCATTCAGTCAGTGGCGGGGAGCGTGCTAGTCACTGATGTTAGAGATAGAGGTGGACGAAGACAGTGCACATCATACACCAAAACAAACAAACTCGTGATGAAGCCACTGACATAATACATGATAATGTTGCCACATTTATGTGATGGTTCCCTTCGTTCTAGTTCAAAAATCAGAGAAACTAGTATTGCCTTCTTTTATCATAATTTTAGGCATAATTATGCCTTTGGGAATTTATAAATCTCAATTCAATTATCAACTGAGGTTCGCAGAAATGCCAGTGCCTGCTTGGTTAGTAGGGTAGAACTTCAAGCCGGACATCGCTATTCGACTTTAGTTCATGACACAAAATTTTAATCTTATTTTTTCCGTAAAAAATCATTGGGAAACGCCCATTGTGACAAGAACTTGTTTCAAACGCAGTTCAAATTCTTTCTTTTTTATCAACTCGACCAAAAAAATGTCTTGTAACTATTACTTGGAACTCATTGCTTTCACTTCAAAGTAATACGACACTGTGGAATTGTATGTAATAATGTAATGTACTGCAACTGAAGGTACATAATATTATATTATACTGAATGTATACAATATACATATAGAACATAGATATACTAATACATGTTCTGTAGAATGGTTTCGGGTATCTCACTGAGAGGAATTAGAAACAGAAGCTTGAAAGGATTTTTGGATATTTTCCTTGTCCTCGGAATTTCTCCACAAAAGTACTCAAAGCAGACCAAAAAAGTTTGAAACAAGAGAGCAACATTTTGTCTCTTGATGCTTTGAGTGAGACACAATGTTGCAATCCCAGCTTTAAATGGCAACTGTGAGGTTGTCACCCTCTCGGGTACCAAAAATATTCACTTTTCTCGCCTGTCAGGCTCAATATTATGCTCTCACCTGGTATCACCAATGATCACAAACACAAGAATTTTCCTCTTCAATCGAACAGTTTTTGATCTGCGGAATCCTCAGCCTTCCGCTTGGACTGCCACGCATTAAGAAACACGTATACTGCCACTAAAAA
Source organism: Bactericera cockerelli (assembly GCA_024516035.1). Classification (NCBI taxonomy): domain Eukaryota; kingdom Metazoa; phylum Arthropoda; class Insecta; order Hemiptera; family Triozidae; genus Bactericera; species Bactericera cockerelli. Next base: position 17,934,165 of record CM044960.1, read on the forward strand.
ACCCGTAACTATAGCAATAAAAGAAAAGTATTGTTCTTTAAGCACAGCATTCCCTTATTGCAGCAAAGTAATGTATTGTTTAAAACTCATTAGTTGCTAAGATATTGAAACAACTTCCGTCGCTTGAAAACTTTAGCTTTTGTTTAGTTTAGAACGAATAAGATTGTTTGGTTGGAGGGTATTTTTCTATTTATATTTATTTAAAAAAAAAGCAGAAAAAGCTCTTCGGAATTGTGCATTGATTTTTTTCTCCGTCTACTGTTTTAACTGCTTCTCCTTGGAAATGCGCACGCTTTACTATGAAATAAAACTAATTTAATAAACAAAGTTGTAATACTGTTGTAGGAGACACAATAATAAAATTATTAAAAATAATGGTAATACCTAAAGTTGTTGAAACCCTTTTTGGATGATATTATGTTTTTCCTTTTAAAATACCGAAAATATACTACACCCAAAAATACATACACCTCATAACCACCATGGCAAGAGCCTGGAAGATTGCATCTGATGGGCAATGGGCATTCAAGGGGTTGAATAGCACCGGTAATTATTCCACTTCAAGATAACACCAAAGTAAATATGTACCTACTCATACTTATCTACAATACCAAAATAATCACCATTTCTTATTAATTTGTGAGCATCACTTAAACGAGCTCTGAAGCTTTCACAGTTCGGCAATAATGAACCATTAGATAAAACTATAGGTATACTACACGAGAATTCAAATTCCAAATATCAAGGGAGAGAGAAGGTTAAATAAGGGTTTGAGGTAAAATGAAAAGCCCAATGAGTAGCAAGAGACTGGAGAGAAAAGATTAACAGAAGACACCACGGGCCAAATAAGAAAAAGGGGGAGAGGAGAATAAACAAGAGAGCACAACAAGTGGTGAAAATTAAAAAAGAGCGATTAATTATAACTGTTTTATTTTTTTTTAAAAATAGCTGGGGAATTTCCTTTTTACCAGTAATTATATTTCACCTCATACTCTTTTGTTGATATTCTACAGTGGTGTATCCGTGAGGATTCTTTATCCTACGTCAATTAGAATCTAATTCTTAGATTATGCAAAGTACTGGGAGAGTTGTGAGATTACTTCTATATTGAAGCATTTAAAAAAAAATCAAATTTTTGGTAAAAAAAGATACGAATAATATTTCATTAATTGAAGGAGGAAGGGAGAGAGACAGAGAAGGGGTGGAAGTAACAGGAGAAAAGTCCGTACTTTAAAATAACAAAGGTCATCAGTACTTACAACCTCAACCCTTCGCCTCTGAAATCTCCTCTCACTAACACCTAGACTTACACTGCACAGACTGCCACAAGACTTCACTGCCTAAACCTCCTCCGACCCTCCGCTACTCACTCCAGCCTCGTCCTATGTAACTATGTATATATTTCACAAAATTACTTCTTCCTCTATATTTCATCTCAAATTCGCCTCCCTGCCTTATTGTGTAAGAGAAAAATAATGATGAAAAATAAGGAAACGAGACCGACGCACAAGGGGAGGAGGAAAGAGACATCGGAAGTCAGGAGGGAAGGAAGTTTGAGTGAATAAGTCAAAAGATTTTCTCTAAAGGAGTAAAGAAAGAAAGAGCTAGGAAAATTAGTTGAGTTTTTACCTGGGTGAAGTAAGCCAGGGCTTTCGAAAGAAAATTGAAACCTCCGCAATTTAGGTTGAACGTTGACTGAACGAGATAATTTAAGAGACAAATAGCTCGAGAAACATCATTATAGGTTCCATACAAGAAGGAATCAGATAAATTTTACCCAGCCCTGTTTGATGTGAAATTATTACCTTTATCTAGTGATAGCAATATATACCTACCTACATTGAGAAATGGGTTTTTCATGTGTGTATTTGAGCGTATTTTTATCTCCCTTAAGTACCTAAACTTAGTAATTACATTTACCACTCTCACAGACAAATTGCTTACGAAACCATGTTTTATTATAGCTTTTATATTTTGAACATACAGCATAACTTCAACTTGAAACTAATGAGACCAAGCAAGCAGAGAGACACTTTCGTACTAAAGTCAGCAGTTTTATAACTGAAAAGACTTATTTAGATTTTCAAAAATATGACAACTTCCGTAGGTTCTCAAAAAGGTAGAGCAGCCATTACAGCTTTCTGAGAACTGACTTAACTGACTAAAGAAACCACAGCACCGTTTTTAAACTGAACACAACTCATGCATAGACGACCTACAAGTTTTTTCCACCACATACAATCTGGATCGCGCTGGTCTGAGTTTGCTGGGAACAACTGTGACAGTACTGACAGTTCCGATAACACAGGCTCTATTGTGGTTGCCAGCTTTGTGAGAACAATTAGATGAATTAGGTATAATTAGTACAGAGGGATCTTCATTTATCTTACTCAGTGATGTATCCGCCGTTCTACTTGAGAGAGGGTCTGTCCTCATATTGTATGATTCATTGAATATTAATTTAAAAATGCTTAAATCTGACTTAGTGGAGATGACGCGTTCAGTACACAAATTTCACAGGAAACATCTAAGAAGTCAAGCACCGTTCAGCATGGAGAAGACATTAATTAGTGACTATCTGATTTTGAGTTTACCCATCCATGTTTGGGATAGAGAACCATATTCTCTTGGTATTGGGGTCTGACTCGTGATGGTTGACTTACTTGAACTCAACCCGAGAAATCTTCCCATAGAAACCCAAAAAAACAAAGAAAAATATTTAAAATTCTATCAAAATTTAGTTAGGATATTGGAATAACTCTATTTATGTATTATTAAAAAGGTATTATTATCTCACACTTCCAGAAGTTACTAGTAAATCTATAAAGCATTTAACTATTCATCTCTTTGTCCTCAGTCATAAACACATAAACTTCCTAATTTAAGCTATTGTGATGTCAGGTTTTTAAGGTCATCTCATAACTGGCTATTGTTTAAAAACCTAGCAGATACCTAATCTGGTTTTTTCCTGGAGCCACCATTTCATGGAGTTTAAATATGTAATATTAATACAAAGGACGCTAATTTTTTGATGACGATTGACGATCAATCCGTGGTGTAACGGTCTACTGTTGTGATAAGACAGAGATCCTGAGTTCAATTCTGGGTTGGGCAAAATTTTCTAACAAAAAATTCATATGAGGCTGGCATTTCTGGTCCAACCCAGGCTGAGTGAGGTTAATATGGGTGAGCGATTCCCTGCGAATGGAAATCCCCTTCCTGAGTAACTTAAATTAATCAGGATGTTAATGGAGTCACTGGTCACTGGAGTTCTCATTAGGTCGCAATGTAAGCAATGTTAATTTCTGGACTTTCCACTGAAATCCTACAACCACGTCAGAGAGTAATAAATGAAAGCCCAGGTGGTCTTATAGGCCCAAGAGAGCCATACTTAAATTATGATTTTAACTTGGTCAAAGAGAGAGAGAAAACTTCGAGAAAAAATTCTAAAAATAAAATTGCTTAAGAAAATATTTCTTTAATTAAAAATGTTTTTATATAAAAAAGCGTACATTTTTCATCGTCTCCTCAGGAGCTTACTTATTACATAGTTACCGTAACTTTTGTATGACGTTGTTTTTTACTTCCAAGAAATTTCTAATATTAGAAATCGGAAGTATTGTGTTCGTTTTTGTAAAGAAAAATATTTTTTTGCTCCGATTGCATTATTTTCATATTTCTGGACGTTTCATAACCTCCTGAGCAACTTTGGTTTTGTGTCTGTATGTCTGTCTATCGGTCTGTTAAATACATTCCTTGTAACGCGCAAATCTCAGAAACTACTTCTGCCATTCAAAACAAATTGAAGAAAATCAGCATAGCGGTCTTGGAGATACAAGTGATTTATTTGCCACGTGTATGCAATGTGAACCAATTACGAGGAAGTATTGTGTCAACAATTGGCAGTGTACTTGAAACGTTTTTGCTGATTCTAAATATTAAAAAAGCAATACCACAGCCCAAACTTTACAGATATTGAAATTTTCTTGAGAGTCGACCCCCCCTAAACCACCCTCAAACTACATAGAAAATTATCAAAATTAAAATATCTATTACCACTTTCAAGATATCGGGATTTTCTGGTCCAAAATAACAATAGCACGGGTGAAACAGCTAGTGTATTTATAAAAATAAGTTATTTATTAAATAAATGACCTTTTCTACTATATTAACATGACCTTTGTGTAACAAACTAATGTTATTATGTAGGCGTGTGTTACCTACCTACTCAAGAAAAATTACTTGTAATGCGTACCAAAATAAAAGAAAAAATACCCTGGAAAAAAATTCGCTTGTCATTAGAACAATTTATTCTGGAGAGAAAAAAACAAGTCACGGAAATACCTACGGGGTTTGCTGCATTGGATAATCAACTTTATGCAGCGTGGTAATAACGTATACATAATTAAATAATATATCATGCACACAATATTATATACAGGGTGTCCCACCAAACTTGGACACCTCAAATTACTCGGCCCCTGAAAGAGTTTTTGAAAAATAAAAAAATCTAGGGTACATGTGCTAATTATGCGGTTTCAGTTATGAAATTTTTCTTATACAGGGTGGTTCAAAAGTCAGAAATTGAGGTGTCAACTTTCGATTTTTAAATGGATCGACCTGAATTTTATTTGATAATTTTACTTCTAAATAATTCCTGAGTACTTTTTTAAACAAAAATATTACATACAGGGTGGTTTTTTTTCGACCAATTTTTTTTCTAAATCTTGAATAACTCAAGTTCGGTTAATTTTTTCGATAACAAGAAAAGAATGTGTTTGTGTAATGAATACACGCACTTTCAATTGGCATCAAAAATTTTTATACAGGGTGTTTCACAAGTGAAATAATAACTTGATTTTTTTTAAAACCGAGTTTTTTTAATTTTTTATTTGGAATTAATAATTCTCGTCTAATTTTACACATTTTTCGTTAGTCATATCGAAAAACAAAACTAAAGTGTTGTACAGGGTGAGACATAATTTTTTTGTAACACCCTGTATATGGGCAGTCAAATAGACGCAGAATTAAATATAAAGACTAAATATGCAAGAAAAACTTTGATTATTAATTAAACTAAAAAGTTATGGTGTTTTAACTAATATTGTCGCATGGACCACCCTGTAGATATTTTCTTAAACCATCATATGGGTAGTCGAAACTGTCTAAAATTCAACGAGGAGTCCAAATCTGAAAGAAAAAAAATGAATTCAAAAAGCCATGCTCAATTTTGTGTCTACACCTACCTACTTTTTATTTCAAGTTTTAAAATCATTCAGTGTGGACACCAAATTGAAAATGGCTTCAAATTCGTGTTTTTTATTTGTTTTTCCCACATGATTCGAAGTGTTCGTTGAATTTTATACAACTAAGAGTACCTACATGATAGTTTAAGAAAATATCTACAGGGTGGTCCATGCGACAATATTAGTTAAAAAACCATAACTTTTTAGTTTAATTAAAAATCAAAGTTTTTCTTGCATATTTAGTCTTTATATTTAATTTTTCGTCTCTTTGACTGCCCATATACAGGGTGTTACAAAAAAATTATGTCTCACCCTGTACAACACTTTAGTTTTGTTTTTCGATATGACTAACGAAAAATGTGTAAAATTAGACGAGAATTATTAATCCTAAATAAAAAATTAAAAAAACTCGGTTTTAAAAAAAATCAAGTCATTATTTCACTTGTGAACCACCCTGTATAAAAATTTTTGATGCCAATTGAAAGTGCATGTATTCATTACACAAACACATTCTCTTCTTGTTATCTAAAAAATTAACCGAACTTGAGTTATTCAAGATTTAGAAAAAAAATTGGTCAAAAAAAAACCACCCTGTATGTAATATTTTTGTTTAAAAAAGTACTCAGGAATCATTTAGAAGTAAAATTATCAAATAAAATTCAGGTCGATCCATTTAAAAATCGAAAGTTGACACCTCAATTTCTGACTTTCGAACCACCCTGTATAAAAAAAAATTCATAACTGAAACCGCATAATTAGCACATGTACCCTAGATTTTTTTATTTTTCAAAAACTCTTTCAGGGGCCGAGTAATTTGAGGTGTCCAAGTTTGGTGGGACACCCTGTATATTACACCATTTGAGAACCATAGTGAGTTATTCAGCACTATTGCAGAACTATAGTGAGTTATTGTGGGGGTGTGTGTGTTAGTGTGGGTGGGGGTGGGGGTATACGGCACTACCCCCGAAAAACCGGGAGAGTGGTTCAAGGGTCTCTAGGCCATCAGAAATAAGCAGGCTTAAAGTTGACCTTCGTGGAATTTTCATAAATTATGTTATGTGTATGTTATTATGTACAACTAACTCATGTCATGATTATATTATTGTGATTCCATCTGTCACTGAGAAATGGGGAAGTAAATCCCATCGTTTTAAGTGAGCATAGCAGGCAGGTGCATCTAGCTTAGAGCAGACAAAAACCTACTACTAATACCAATGACAATCATGTGAATCATGGTCTCCAGATTCCTGTGATCGGTGAAAAGCCTGCTCTGAGCTAGAAGTCAGCATAAGTACGAATATTATGTTGACCTTCATATATTATGTAGGTGGTCAATTTATTTACTGGGGTTACTAAACAGAAGAAGGTAGTTCATCCCAAGTGTACCAGTATTTAGATTTTTTAGGGTTAAGTTATCAGGTTGTTTTCAACCGAAATGATCAACACAGGAAGCTTCAGTTACATTTCCGATGGTATTTCTGCGGTTTTATGAATTACAAAATTCCAAGAACTTTTCACACTACGTATAAGCATAATTATTTTAACTATCTGAGCTTCACATGTGAGGTAGAAAATGAAAAAAGAAGATAACTATACGAACATCCAGAACAGAAGTATTAGTTTGAATTAGAACAACAATCAACTTACTTTAAAATGCAAAAATTTGGAAAGCTTCTCCAGTCTAACAGGAACCACACTTCTCTCCTTCCTGACAAACTTTCACGAGAAAAGTTCCCACTCGTTTTGTTTTTGTTTTTCTCTCGAGTTTTGCTTTATCCCTTGCTCTTGAGCTTTAGGTAAATCATAGGGGAAGCATCCGGACGAGAGTCATAAGGGAAAATGAGCGAGAGGAGGGTGAGGGGGGGGGTAGAGAAAAACAAGTAATTTCTGAAACGAGAGACGGGATCTGGGAAAAACAGATTTGATTTATATCCCTCCACTTTCGTCATCTCCTCCACTTCTCTCTCTCTCTCTCTCTTTCTCTCTCTCTCCCCTCCTACTTTTTCTCTATTCATCCCTTCTCTCTTTCTCTGTTGCTTTTCACATAATATGCCTCGATAACATATCTCCTCCATGTCATAAAATACACCTAGCCTCCATGCGACGTATGATTGCATGCAACATATGTCCTGTCCTCGGAGAGAGGCAAGGGTTTGTTTTTCCGAGCTTGGCTATTTTTCACAGTTTTTATCACTCGTTTCGACTTTTTCTCTCTCTTTCCCCTCTCTCTCTCTCTGTCTCTATATCTCTTTATCTATCCCCTCTATCTCTCTCTCCCCTCTCTATCCTGGAGAGTAATACTTTGCATTGTTTGCTTCCCTGTACAATTTTACTGGGTCCAACTCATAATTAAGGCTGTTTGATTTTTACAAGCTTCAATCATTCATATTCTTTAGACCAAATAAACTTCTAGTAAGTTTAATATACTTGCAATGCATTAAATCAAAATCCGTAAGAATGCCAGAAAAAATACAGCACTCCTTGATGAGTTTACAAAAGTTCAAAAAGTTTTGTTCAATCTTTGCACTTCATTACGGTGCTTGAAAACGCGATATGCAGTTCTCTACTTGAACATCCACAAACAAATGGAGTTATAATCAAAAGAACAATACCTACTAGTTATAACAATAACACTAACATAAAAATAAACAAACTATTGACAACTTTAAATTTTTCAAACTTACTAAATCTGTCCACAGTTCCTCACGCTCTAAATTATTCTAAACAGTCTACTAAAGTGTCTAAATCATATCATTCATATCGTCGTTTAGAGGGTAAAACTGACCAAGTGACAGTTGGTCATTTTTCCAATTTTTCTTTACTCTGGTCGGAAATTAACCTAACTGTTGACTAAAAATCAAAAGTTCGGTAGTATTCAATATAGCTACACATTCATTATTCAATATAGCTACTAAAATATAGCTACATATTATGTAGCTATAATTTATAGCTCCGGATCGATTACTCAATACCCAACTCCTTCCTTAGCACTAATCCCTGACACCTCTCTCCTCCTAACAAGAACCAAAATGTACCCGCCATCTCCACCACCTCCATTACTGTAAAATTAAGATAAATTGAGCAGCATCCTTGGGATTTCCAAATAATGATCCTTCTCATAATATTTTATCGTCTTTGGAAAATTATCATCCAGTTACCTGAGAGTATCTTCAGTACCTATGCCTTGAGTATACCTTGGAGTATACTACATAAAGCTCCCAACATATTTTCGTCTCTTGTATCCATTATCCTCGTTACAACCTTATCCTCTTCATTCCTCACTCTCTTCTTCAACACCTTATTCTCCTTATTTATCTTTAGATTCATCTTCTTCTATTTTATTTTTTCTATCTATGCCTTTTGTTTTTCTTGTTTTTTAATAAAAATTCCTAATCTACTCTTTTGTCCGTTGTCATATTTCATAATCTTTTAAAAAGACAGGGAAAAATGACAAACAAGCTTAATTTTACATTATTGTTTTTCTTTTCATAACTTTCTTACTTTTGCTTGAATTTTTGCACGTGATTAGCTACAGGTTATTATAGGATATGACCGATACCGAGAGACTTACTGAAGTCTCTTAAATATAACCTACCCAGATATGATATGAATTTTATTATTTGAAAGCATGCTTTAGGTGCAGGCATAATACCAAGGGGTTCGGTTTGGAACTAATGGAAATGTTACTGGTTATGTAAGTATTTGAGATATTTTTAAACACATAAGAATACTATTTACCTTCTACAATAGTAACTTAAGGCCCAAGTATAAACAAACACAAACCAGACAGCGTCCCTCAAGTCTATGTTTCAACCAGACTATTGTCCGACTTCAAGGACAGTTTGACTTACCTTTGTTGTTATTTCACAACTCAGCACTAATAAATAATGCCAAAATAAATAGATTTTGTATGTTCATACACTGTAATCAGTAAAAGGGGTATTTAAGCAGGATTAAAATAAGTTTGACTGTTCAAGAAAATCTTCCACACAGTTTTTTACTTTGAGGAAACCCTCTTCAAGTACCTACCCATCTAGATAATGTGCTTTTCTGTTTTCCCATCATGTTCTCTATCTCTCTTTCTCTCTCTCTCTCTCTCTCTCTCTCTCTTTTTTTCCTTTTCTTAAAAAAATGTATCTGCTTAACCATCGTTTTCTCCTATAAGCAAAGCAGCTGCTACTTCTGTGAAGATGCAGCATTCCCACGCCGAATATTTCTTTCGAATTTGGGTGAGTGAGAAGGAACACAATGCTTTCCATTTGGGTGCTGTGCTAAAGCAGGTATCAGGTGTTACATTGCTGCGAAAAAAATGCTGTCCTCATTTCGCCCATTTTATCAGATGAATGTAAAGATACACACTTCGTCCCTACAAATATTTCCAAACAAGTCTTTTTTTTGTCTTGAATATGAATTTTTGTCAACTCTAGGAATTGAACTCGAGGTACCTTAACAAGATGACCTGTATAAGCACTGGTCAGTCCGTGTTACATTTTAGATGTTAATGTCCTGAGTTTCCTCTCTGACAGGAAAAAACGAACAAAGAAAATAAACTAAATTACAACACAGAGCAAGAAACGAGACTACAGAAAAAAACTTTTCAAATAAAAAGGGTCGACCCCGGGGGGGCTAAGGAAAAAAGAGGAAATTTGTTGAGCTTTAAGTTGGAAAATGAATGTGGAAAGTAATACCCTGACCAGTGGTGAAGAGTGCTAGCTGAGAAGTGAAACAGCACCTTCCAGGTGGCATAAGGACAAATTATTAACATTCTCTTAGCAGCGAATCAGAATTCTATAATCGAAGATGGAGCAGGAATACCTTTTTTAAAAATATTGTTACATGTTTTATTAATTTTACTAATGTTTAGAAATAAATATAAATCTTACCAAAAAAAAAAAAAAACAGAATTCTACCTCCTCGTAATTCTGCCACACTAGTTAACGCTAAAGGACTAACAACTAAGACAGCCAGACAATACATAACATCAGATCTCCAGCTTTTCACTTTATTCAAGTTAAATCAATAAATAAATTTGAACCATTAAAAAAAAACAACAAATGTACAGTCTATAGCCTTTTAAAGAATATACACACGAACACCAAAGAAAAAAAATAGACTTGAGGGTAAAGTTAGTGGATGTGCCAAAGATTTTTTTAACGTTCTATAATATAATATGTAGGTATATAAATGTTAGCTATGCCCTTTTTTCTCCGGGTTCCACGGGCTCCACCATCCGCCACTGGTGTAAGAAATGCGGAGGGACTGGGAAAATATCTCGAATGTTTATGCTTCTATCTGCCTCCAGGCTGTTTATTAGACATCCTTTTTCACTTCTGGGTTCATTATTTCCCCATTTTGAAACCTCTCTGTCCGGGTAAAGTGGTCCGTGACATAGATTCTAGGTGGCGTGGTCTACAAGGATGCGGCTCCCCTGGCAGTAAAATGACAGTAGGATTGATATATTATTAAAATCTAACACCTCGGCCGAGGTGTGAAGAACGCCAATACAAAGAAAAAGACAGCGCGGCAGAGTGTAAGGTAATACATAATTACGTTATACATAAGGGTTGGGTGGAAGAGATTGCCATAGGCAATAACCCCGCCCTTTAGTTAGGACTTATGTTTTTATATATTTTCTATTCTTTTTCATTTTTATTATATTTATATTGTTTCCATTTTTTCCATTGTTAAATAATTATTTATATGTACATAATGTCCATTTATACCTAATAAAGCGTTATAATTTATAATAATAATAATTATAAACATGTCGTCATTTTTCTCTTGACACAATACAAGTTACCTACCCGGCTTGAGGTATTTTCACAATGGACTGCCAATGAAAGCTTCGGCCATTGGTTTAAAAAAGCTTCGGCACTTAAAAAATTAATTCGAGAGATTTTCGTGAAAATAGAAATTTCGGAAAATATTTTGATCCCATTGCCACGTGGCAACCTGGCAACCGTGAATTCTATTACATAACTTCCTTCCTCGACTTATTTATGTTGCAGGTCTTACCGATTTCAGGAACATCGCAAAGATCCTAGGAACTTCTTGTTGTTCCTAGAGTGCTTAGGAACTTCTAGATGTTCCTAATGAGATTTTTTTTTAATTCTTCAGGAACTTCTAATTGTTCCAAAGAATTTATAGAAATTCCTGGGAACTTCAATATTTTCCTAGGAACTTTTGATTTTAATGGGATGGACGTTTCGGGTGAGAGGGTAAGGTTCCGCCGTAAAATTTTTCTACATCCGAAACAGTAACAGATCTGACTCGACCGGCACCATTTAGTACAGTGTGTGCACTTGTGCAGTGTGTATAATCGTGGGTCCACTGCGCTGGTGAGACAGCTATATCGTTAAGTTGTCTATAACTGTGCAACTGAAAGAGAATATTTCAAACTTTTAGAAGACCACAAAATAAGTTCATTTATATGAATTCGAACCCCCAGGAAAATGAAAACCTTGTTAGAAAACCATATAATGGGTAGAAACTCGTCCCTGAAATTTGACCCTGGAGACATACACATTACACATACACGAAGCTCTCCCATTTTGTGGACAATATGAACTTAGCATGAGATAGTAATTAAATTAAGTTAACGAGATGTTTTTGAACATTAATATTACTGGCAAAAATACAATGTACGTTATTTATGCTGCTCTAGAGGCGATAAAAACTTGACTTGCCACTATCATGATTAGGAATGTATAAAGTATAAATAATAATAATTATTATTATGAAGCCTAATAATAATATGCTATCTGGAATATAGGTATAGAGGTTCCTATATTTTTTTTTACCTACTTTTATATTCACATCATAATAAGTTTAAGTTTCTTATTTATTTTGATAAAGACAAATAAAAAGTTCATCTGCTAAGCACTCTACGCATTCTATTATTTTGATTTGTCTCTGAAATCAATTGAATTGATTGAGCAGACTGCCACAGAACTGTGTGGCAACACTGGAGGATGTATGGAACAGGTGAAGAGAAATGTTCCAAATTGAACCCGTGAAAATGGCCTAAGGGCCGTACATGTATTCCGAGGTGACACGAAGGATGATAATTACATGGGACGGTGAGCCTACGGGGAGCAGAGTGGAGTAATTTAATTAACTTTTACTGTTAACTTCCGAAATAATTAACTTTGCTAGGAATTAATTATGTATGTGATGTTCTGCAATGTGTAGGTAAATATGTACCAACACCTACACTACCTGGTGATTTTCAGGTATTGATCAGCTTCTCGTTAATCACTCCCGGAGTCAAAAGTTTAAAGAGCGAGTATCTAAGACGTAGTTTAATGCGTACGACTGATAAATTGTGAGGCGCACGGCTCTGGTTTAAGTGGTTTAAAGCTTGGAAAAAGAGTGTCGTTATCAAAATGCAATAAAAATCCCAATTTTTTAAAATTCATGTTGCACTTTTCGCTGGCTGAAAGTACATGAAATACATGGGAACTATGTTTTCCGTAACCTTACACTCTGCCGGGCTGTCTCTTTCTTTGTATAGGCGTTCTTCACACCTCGGCCGAGGTGTTTGATCATAGCGATGGCTCAAATGAGTAGAATAAACCATGAAGTCAGAGCCGGAGCAAAAAATATGAGCTCACAAGATTATCTCTAGTGGCATACTTTATTTTATTTTTTTTTTAATGCAGCTCAATAGACAGAGATACTCTTGATTGAGTTATATTGTACTTGTAAAGAATAGTTGAGTTATATCATACTTTACAAGTATAATATAAAAGTTATGGTAATAAATCATAAACGAAGGTAATACCTACCTAAAATTATAGTAATCATTACAAGTAAACTCTCAGAAAACGAATTCAAAGAGGACAGAAATCTGAGTACCTTTAGCAATAAAGTTATATAGAGATGTACTGAAATCAGTTTTCAAAATGGAAAATTTAACAAGAGGAAGAGAAGGAAAGGACAAACCCAGGGAAAATTATTCTATTGATACTTTCTCTCTTGCCACGTTTAAGGACGAGAAACCAAAAACTTGGCAAAAAGCAGAAGCTGGAAAAAAGTTAAAGCAGATAGGTACAAAAGAAGAAAGAGAGAGAATAAAATAAAACGTGCTTTGAAATAATTCAGAGAAAAAGGACAGACATATAGACACCGGGACCAGCATGAGAAAAGAGAAAGGTAAGACCAGAGAAGAGAATGAAGGAGAAAGGGAAATATAATGAAGACAGAGGCAGAGAGAAAATGAAATTAAACCTCTCCAGTGATATTGTTATGTAAAAGTGAAAACCCCAAAACAAAGGACTTTTTTCTTTCTCTAGAAGCAACAGATATAATGGAAATAAGGAAAGAAGAGAGAGGCGAATATTCAGGAAAATATGATAAGAGGAGAGGAGAGACAGCGCTCATTGCTTCTTTTAAAATAGGGACAGGAAAAAATAATACCTAGGTACCGATGAAAAAGAAGAAAGTTGAATTTAAAACATTTTGTCCTTTGTTTCCTAAATAATTAATTATTCGTCCTATCTCTCTCTCTCTCTCTCTCTCTCTCTCTCTCTCTCTTCTCTCTCACACACACACACACACACACACACACAACTTACACACACACACAAACACACACAACACGCACACACTCGCACACAGGACATGGAACTAATATCAATAACACTCGTATTATGATCATATTCTCAAATCTTACAACTACTCAAAGGGCCATGGAGAGGAGAAATGCATACAAAAAGGACCACATGAGAAGTGAGTTCATAAGAGAAAAAAGCGGCCTTTAAGACATAATAGAATAAATTTACAACAGTAAAAAAGGTATTACTGTTGCCAGAATGAAAGATGATGACAGCTGAACTCCTGAACTACCAATAAAATATTTGTGTCTCGGCCGACCTCAGTAGCTTGATCGATAAGACGGCGGACTTGTAACCTGGAGAGCAGTGGTTCAAGTCCCGGTTTCAGCGTACATTTGGTAAAGCGAGTTTGAGTAGTTGTGATATCACGATTTACTTACTTTATTGGTGTCTCGGAGTGTCCTACATAATGACTAGAGATATTCATGTATTTTCTATGGGCATGTAATATACATATCACGGGTCCTCGTCAAGCTAATTCTCAAATCTATAGTACGTACTACCTTAATACCTATAGTTTAAACGTCAAACCTTCAAGTCAAGCTTGTGTAAAATATGCGAAAGGTGACACCTGACTCTTTTCATAATTCTTATTCTCAGAAGTTTACAAACTAATGGGTACTTTCTTATCTAATTATGCTAGTAGACTGAATATAATAAATTACACTTATTACATAATAAATTTACGCGTGTTTTATGACTGTGCAAGTTTTTCTGGAAGTCTTGCGAAAGTCGGGATACTGCGGGGAACTGGTTTCCATGGAAATAAGAACAGTAGGTAACGAGTAAGAGAGATAAAGACATAATTAGGAGGAGGAGACGAAGCAGAAAGAAGCAAAGAACAAAAGTACCTAAGTAGGAGAGAGAGAAAAGCTCCGGTTATAATGCAGTAGGGTTTTTCTTTCCTTCTCTCACTGCCCGCAGAAGCTCACTGCAAAAATAAATATTTATGAAGTAAATATTTTATTTGAATTTTAGTGGGTAGCGCAAAATTACAAGACTTTTTCTCTTGAACTCCCCCCGAAGTCAAGCCCGCCCCCCACCCGCCCTGGTGTCTTGAAAATGAATAACAGGTAAGAAAATGCAAATGTGGAACAGTTCTCTAACGTATATCTTTCTATCCTATATCTTATTGGCCCATACATAACTCCGTCATCGCTGCTCACACCAAAGCAGCTACTCATTTTTCTCAGGAGGTATGAGTGGATCCCCGTAACATTCAAAATACATAGCCAAAAAAAATTCTGAATCTGCCGGATTCGAACCCAGGTCATCGTGCTTGCAAGCCCAGTGCGCTACACCACTCGGCACCGGTGATTGCTTCTGAAATACCTCCATGTACAATGTACATATACTCGTACATATTTCGACTGAAACCAATTTGATTTTATGAACACACGAGTAAAGTGGTAAATGAGATTTTTAATTGAATTTCCTTGAAACATGCCATACCTATTGAAATTGAACATGTCTTATATACAATTGGATCAAGCTTTATTTACAATTTTTTATACATTTACAATAAACATAATAAAAGTTATTTAATAAATACAAACAAAGCCTGATCAAGGGTGGTGATAATGTCTTAGATAACTACATCATTAATCTTGGTATTATGCTACTAATCCAGCAGTTTCGAAGAAGTCACTTGCACAGCTTGTGTCCTCATAAATCATAAGCAATAAATTTTATAAAATAAAATATAATTAATTGCCATTACTTTTAAGTTTAAGTAGGTGCATAGATGGTACAGGCTGTACGACAATAGTGAATATAATAATAATAATAACTCACCAAATGATTTCTTCCGATTCATGATTGCGGGGTTGTTCAATCCTCAGGGCTCAAAACTCACTGGGGTCTTGAATAGCTGACGTCATTATTTTGCTCTAAAGTTCAGTTTCTTCACTCGGAAACGTGACTTTTTGTGCTTAAAAAGTCTTAATAAATAATTGCGCAATAAATATTTTTAAATGATG
This sequence comes from Bactericera cockerelli, assembly GCA_024516035.1. Lineage (NCBI taxonomy): Eukaryota > Metazoa > Arthropoda > Insecta > Hemiptera > Triozidae > Bactericera > Bactericera cockerelli. The sequence goes on from CM044960.1 coordinate 17,950,005, forward strand.
AATTGAATTAAATGATGGGTTTCACAGATGTTATGTCAGATGAACTTCAATTATCTTGCTATTTGTTATACCTATGTACGCTTAAATATGTTATACATATACACTGAAGAAAAAAAATGAAAATTTGACTTGTTTAGATATAATGGGTACTTTTATGTTTCGTGTTAATGTCATAATTTGATTTTTTATAAACATTATAGTTTATTTTTTTCTCTCTCTATTTTATCTACAGGGTGTCCCGTATACAGATGCAAATATTTTGAGGGTAGGTTCAGCCCACCGTGAACTATCATATGAGCGAAACTTGCAGTGGGGCATTTTGCTTCGTTAAAGAGTTATGGCCAAATCCCTGTTTTTCCCACACGTCTAGAGGTCACTTGGATCGATGCACGTTTTTAAAGAAATGATAGCCAGTAGTTAAGTTTTGACTTCATGTATGGATAGTCATGCATATTTCCCTTCAAATGCAGTTGGTTGCATGAAAAAATAATGAAAGACCTGAGAGATATTTAATCATAAGTTCAATACTTTTCTAAAATTTGATTTTTCCCTTTTTTCCCTTTCGTGAATTTAAAGTACTTCTACAATTGCAATTCTGCGTATCACTAGTTAAAAAAATACCCTCTGCTAATTTATTTCAATGAATTCCAAGTTCTTCCAGACGCGTGAAGGAACGGATGAGATACGACCTATTAAACGGCACCAGAAGGAGAGAAACACATCTTTCAAATTTTGAATCTGGGCCCTATTGCATTTTGAAGAACACTCGATGCCTGAAGCGGTCTGTGTGACCATTTTTGTGCCAACTGCAAGTTATAAATGAAAATTTTCTGAGTACAAATAGTTCTATTAACCAACTATATCAATCAAATCTAATAATTAAAATAACAAGACGATCAATTTGTTCGGTGGAAGAGAAAGCCACAAGCTTTAACCTCGCCCTTGGTTCGCTACATATTCTTTTGGGTTCTTTTCATTTCATGTCCTGTGTTGCAGAATTTATCATGTTTGTAGTTTGTCAATAAAGTATTAATAATAATAATAGTAACCTGAAGGTTGGATGTTCGAGTTTTACCCAAGGTTAATTTTCGGCAGTTTTTTGTTATGTTTTTGATATCATGATTGTGATAAACACAAAAATGATATTTTTAATTTTAATTCTAAAAATAAAATACTGTTGTTAGCGCAGAGTCTTTCTCCATGTGTATTCTTTGTCCATAATTACACCTCTGGTTGCTGCTTTCGTTGCAGCCTCTCTCATTTTTCCTCACGATAACCCTGTGACCCCCAAACCCCATTCACATAAAAGTTCACACCGACCGACCACTGTGAATGATCAATTTCCTTCTAATATGAAACATCCCAGAGCAGTGTATTTATACCTCTAATTACCCGCCAATTCTGTTAAAATTCAGCCAACTTTGAATTTTCCATCATGATTCAGAAGTGCTTTTTGAGCTTTGTGTGTCTTGCGTTTCATGATCTTTAAAGTGATATAAATGAGCTTTCTTTTTTCTAAAACTAAACATAATAGGGTATTTTTTTAACTAGTGATACCTAGAATTGCAATTGTACAAGTACCTACTTTAAATTCACGAAAGGGAAAAAAGGAAAAAATCAAATTTTAGAAAAGTATTGAACTTATGATTAAATATCTCTCTGGTCTTTCAATATTTTTTCATGCAACCAACTGCATTTGAAGGGAAATATGCATGACTATCGATACATGAAGTAAAAAATTACTTACTGGCTATCATTTCTTTGAAAACGTGCATCGATCCAAGTGACCTCTAGACCTGTGGGAAAAACAGGGATTTGGCCATAACTCTTTAACGAAGCAAAATGCCTCACTGCAAGTTTCGCTCATATGATAGTTCACGGTGGGCTGAACCTACCCTCAAAATATTTGCATCTGTATACGGGACACCCTGTATAATTAAAATTGTTTAAATATAACACAGAGAGTAATTTCAATACATTCATTTATAGTATCTATTTCTTTTTTGCGTGACCTATCCTTTCTCCTAAAAATGTTTACTATAGGTATTCTAGCTGAAGAAATTCTTAACGATATAAAATTCATATGAAGAAAGTAAATTCACTTATTCCACATTCATATACAAAGTGGAAGTGTCTCCAAATTGGAACATTGAAAAATAACTTCATTCCTGTCTAGAATTGAGAATGAGAAACGAGGGGCATTAAGAAAAGGAGCAAAAATGTGTCTTGAAAAGAAAATGTAGAAACAGAATGAAAGAAATATTGTGAGGACTGTGAGAAGTAGGAAAAACATTCCTTACATAATATTTATGTTAGTTTTTCATAACTTTCTTTATTGTGAAAGCACAGGTCCCAATTCTCCCAGGAAGTGTATACAAACTCAAACATACAAAAACATATATGTATTTGAACAAACACACAAACATTCAGAATGGAGGAAATAGAAAGAAAACAGGAATCGATAGAGCAACGAAATAGCAAATACTAAGAGAAGGAGTAGTACAAACATAGACTTTTTTATAAAAGAGAAACGAATCAAGAAGTCAGCACTTACAATATTATTCAATAAGTAGGACATAATATGATATGAGGGACAATTAAGTTAATTTAATTATGTCTAAGAACGATTGAGGCTCTCCTACTCCAGTTTAACAAATTGGAAAATAGGATGAATGTTGTCTGAATTCTGGAGTCAGTAATATATCTTCTGCCTGTGTATGTATGTATGTATAATGATTATTGGAGACTGGGGAGGCTCATGGTTTAACAAAAAGTTCAATTACATACATTAAACTTGTTTTGAGTATAGCATAATAATAGGATTAAAATCTTCAGAAGAACAAATTATGAGTCGTATAGATATATTGATAGAGGGTTTTCTACTGCTATGTCATCAGCCTTATTACTACATAATTATCTATTGCTTTAATTAGCTTTAAGATTGGTGCAAGTGAAATAAATTCGAAACGTACTCCAAAAATGATCCAAATGGTATTTCTGGAATTTTTTAAACATAACAGGTAGCGTATAGAATGAAAGGGACAGATCAACCTATGTAGTCTCATACTTTATAGTAGTATTTCGCTAGGTACGATAAAAGACATTTACACAAAGCTTTGGCGAACTTAACAGGGTTGGCGTTAGGAAGATCATCCAGTCGTAAAATGTGGAATCAGGAGTGTCAAAACCAACCAAACTCACCCATGAGCAAGAGGTTGACATATGCCGACACCAAGTAGGTTTAGGAAAAGTCAAAGTAAAAAGAGAAGAAGACTTTTCAGTAGTATAAATTTGGTTACAAAGGTCGAGTACTGTTGTTTCTGACAGACAATCTCCTCGTAACGACCGTTTTCTTGAATATATTCATGTAGGTACTGATGAGTTAGGTGTAGGACCAGCTTCTATAGCTTTGCATTATACTGACGTGTGGAGCATGGGGACAAGTACTGCATTAGAAATATTACACCGGAGAGATGTTTACCCAGGTAAATGAGAGACTTGACAGGTGAATATAGAGAGAGAGAGAGAACGAGAGGCAAGAGAAAAGGGTAGACTATTCTGCAGGTAGGAAATATTCATCTAAAGAAGATAATAAAAAAGAACATCATACCCTGTTACCGGAGATGAATATTTTATGCGAAACAAGAGCGAGTGCTCCACAAAAAAGCATAGAAACGATAGTGTGCCCGTATAGTAAAAAGCAATACCGCCGCCTTATAGATCAGGAGAAAAGAGAAGGAGAAGATAAATATATAATGCATGACGCATTAAATGGTACGATGAGAATAATGCAAAGTGAAATGGAAAATAATATAAAAGAGACACATAAAAAGGTTTTTTAATAAGTGAGGAGAAGGAGGGAGAAAGGAAAAGAAGGATAAAGCTCTATTGGAATACCGACGCATCCATTCTTTACTTCATCCGATTCTATTTGTGTTTGGGATTGCAATAAAAACGTCCATACAAGATGTACGAGTTATACAAGTATGCATAAATTCATTCCATGAGATCTACTGAGACTTGCACATTGTGTAACAGATCCCATGGGGTATACACGTGCTTACGTCATATTTATTTATTTTTATTTCCATATAATCATGTTGTAGTATTATGTGCAACAATGACTTTGAAGTCCTGAGGTAGGTGGTTAATCACTTAACCCAGAAATATCATTCTTCTTTTGAAATCATTTTTTAAAAAAATCAAGGCCTAACAGCAGAAGGATATTTAAAAAAAGTCTGAATCAAAAGAGACCCAAAAGAAAAAAAAGAGGCTAGTCACTAATTCAGGTACTTTTAAGTTTATTCATGAGAATCTCATGTTTTGTTTTGAGCTGCTCCACAAGGGTCCTCAGTGTTTCCAGACGTCCGTACAGCCCCACCACTGTGTTGTGGACGTTATGTATTGTCCTGCTCAGCTGCTCCTCCACACTGCACTGCATCATGTTGAAGTTCTTCTCAAACAGCGTGTATTCTGCTCTCATATCCTCCATCAACTTACGGAAAAACTCTACGTACCGGTCGAAAGCCCCTGTGCAAGCATCGATGTCCATCAGGTTGTTGTGTACGTATTCACTCACATCCACGGTACGCATGAGTGTCGAAGCCTTGCCGTTCAGATCTTCAAACATTGCAGTGACCAAGTTTAAGTTGTTCTGATGGCGGTTCAGTTTGAGCCTCAGCTCAAATATTTCCTTCTTCAGATGTTTCACACAGAGGGGTGGGTGTTGCGTCACAGAAAACGCTGAGCGGAGAAAGTTCTGTAGCTGGTAGACACCTCTGAGAACTTCACCCGGTACAAGGCCAAGGAGTGGATGATTGTGCGGTAGAGTAACGTTCTGTCGATAGAAGTTGTCAATAGGATTTCCTCCCAGCTTTCTGTTTGAAACAATGAAAGGAGGTCTTTCGTTTCCGGAAGAACTGTTAACTATCTCAGCGCCACAGAGGTTTATCTCGAATGCCTCCGATGAGTTTAAGCTGATTTCTTTGGCTATTGGAGTGAAATTATCAACACCTTTATCAACATCATCATCCGAGTGAGATGTCATGATGTTTTTATCACAATAAATTTATTTCAATACTCTTTAAATTTTGTTATTAAACCAACGTATGGATTAATAAAAAATATTTTAAAATTTGAACAATAAATGTCATAAATTTCAAATGTCTGGTCGATTTTTCATGCAGTTAACTTGCAAAAGCCCAGCATGACATGTTTTCATTACGAACTTACCAGTTTTAATCACGAGTCGACCTCAAAAGTTACCTATTATATAGACTTTATATTTGCCTAGTTTCCTGCCCTAAACAGGGTTCAACATAACTATAATGGTATTTTAATATATTTTAATTATGGTTTTTTTTAAACCCCCATGTTTACTTACGCTATACTATCCTCAGTAACGAAGTTTGTACCCAAACTTTTTTTTTATCTTAGCTGAAAAATTATAAATATGTAATAACATTATCAAATTAACATTTTCTTTCTTTTCGACACTTTCTTAACTAAACAGGGATGAATGAATATTCATGTACTAAAACATTGAATATTTATACTTTCACTTGAAATTATTCATGGTTTGACGCCCTTGGTTTTTCATAAGGAAAAGTCAATATCTTTTATACTAGGTACCTACTGAATAAAAGAAAATAGAGTTCTCGTTAGAAAGACAAGGGTGGAGATAATTGTGTAAATGTCTAATTGTTTGATATATTTAGTGCAAAGATACAATGATACATCACACTCTGGGTTCCTGGTTCCTGTATCATTATAGTAAATTATGAAAGATAATTTTCCATTACATATTGGAATATAGGTACTTAACTATTTTCTGTTTCATGACTGCTTCGTTATACTGACGCAACCTTCAAGATTTTCATGTAACATCAAACCGACTTGACGGGATTTTCAGTAACCCTGTTATTTAATATCAAGGTTTTTTATGCTTATTAATTTAATTAAAAATTCAATGGAAGGAGAAATATTACAACAAGGGTATTAACATTTTATTAAATTAGGTATTTGGGAGGGAAAAGAAGTAGGAACCGTCTGATGTTACGCTTTGCAATATCTCATCCTCTTTGGTTTTTACATACCTACCTATGTTTCATTATAATCATAATCACAAATCAACATTGATTCTTTTGATTTGCTTAGCTAATTAATTATATTTCGTTGAAAATATTTCTGTAAAAATCCAAATCTTTAATCCATAAATCCATAAAACCCTTACATGTATACAAATCCCAAAGAAACTTTGTAATTCAATGTTTTTATGCTTCTACATCCTAATGTAGGTATGTACCGGATTCGATTTCCTATACATATACGAGTACGTAATTCTTCAAAAAAAAATTGTTCTACAATAGTTCAACTTTATTTCTTTCTTCTTTTGTGTCATTACTTACTAACTATACATAGACTCTTAGTCATAACAGACCACTAGGATTCTCTCATTTCATTGACAAGCCTTTCCCGTCTGTATATTTAGGTATTTCACTAGAAATACCTAAATATACAGATAAATAGCGTTGAAAATCGTTCAACATAAAGGGAAAAGATCACCTGAAATAATTTCCACCTCAAAGCTGTTGATACATAGAAGAGATTTAATTCCCTAAGACACTTGATCAAAACCTAAACTCAATAACCCTCATTTTCACCTTCGAGTTGTCCCTTCTTGAAACGTTGAGCTGAACATTCCCTAGACATTAAACCCCAGCTCGTAGCTCTCTGCCCTCAGAGGCTGAACAATTCAATCAAACTGAAAATGTTTACCTTTCATTTCCTTCAATCTCATCTCCTGAGTCTTCTAATTTCCTCTTCTTCCCCTCGCTCTCCTTATTCCATGAAACTTTCCCCACTTTCTCTACTTGGAATTTCAACAGTTATCAAGCTAAGAAAACATTGAATTGACATTTTGTGACTAAAGATACACAGCTTGTGACTAAAGATACCACAGCTTGTGACTAAAGATACCACAGCTTGTGACTAAAGATACAGAGCTTGTGACTAAAGATACCACAGCTTGTGACTAAAGATACCACAGCTTGTGACTAAAGATACAGAGCTTGTGACTAAAGATACACAGCTTGTGACTAAAGATACAGAGCTTGTGACTAAAGATACCACAGCTTGAGACTAAAGATACCACAGCTTGTGACTAAAGATACAGAGCTTGTGACTAAAGATACACAGCTTGTGACTAAAGATACCACAGCTTGTGACTAAAGATACAGAGCTTGTGAATAAAGATACACAGCTTGTGACTAAAGATACACAGCTTGTGACTAAAGATACAGAGCTTGTGACTAAAGATACCACAGCTTGTGACTAAAGATACCACAGCTTGTGACTAAAGATACACAGCTTTTAACCACGGTGGTTACAAAAAGGAAAATGTTTAAAACCTAGTGTCTTCCAGAAAATTGATTCGCAGCCGATTGTTTACTAATACAGTACTATATACCTACTATAAAACTGAAAATATTTACTCTCTGGGGTGTCCTGTGCTTTATGGTGTGCATTAATATGCAACATTAAGTTCACATTTTCTATTTCGAAAATAAAACACAACTATGATTGAAACAATAGCTGTTGTTCATAAATCCTGCAAACATTAGTGCAAGTACCTACCAATGTAGCACACTATTTCGCATAAAGTCTGAAAAAGAGAAGGGGATAGTGAACATGGCTTTCAGTACATAGCTTATAACATGAGTGCAGCAATTAATACCAAACCAAAACAAATAATTGGGTCAATAGTTCAACCCCAACAATTTGTGACAAACAATTATGAAAATACGTCCATTTTTATTTGTGATTTATTTGGGACACAAAATGTGATTGTTACTCTAACACATTCAAATTACTGATTTTTACTTTCCACATTTATGATGAAAATTTGTAAATTTTCAGAGATGTTCGGTAGAAAAATATAAATTTCTAATGAATTGACGTTAAACACATTGGCCTTTTCAAAGGAAAGGTTTGTTTCGACCACAGATTCCAGATACGTAAAAAATACGTTATGTAAAAAATAATTAAGCCAGCGTCGATGGCGCTTTGAATGCACCGGTTTTCGTAGGATCACCGAAGTTAAGCAATATCCAGCGAGGTGAAGACTTCGTGATGCTGGTGAAGACATTCCGGCCAAACCCAAGTTGGGTGAGGTTAATGTGGGTAGCAGATTTGTGAGTTTTCTGCGAATGGAGGGTAACACCCCCGATGACCATACAGTTGAAAGCGACGTTGAAAGATTTTTTTTTCTTCTAATTTCAGACATGCCCTATGATAGGAGTCTGAAATTTAGATAATTATACATACCTATTTATGTAGTTATGTAGGTACCAAAAAGTATGAATAATTCATAATACTATCCACAATATCTACATGTCACAATATCTACATATTTGTTTCTCTGGTACATGCAAGAAACCTGAATGATAATAATATGCAAGTATATTTTATGCCTCAGACGAGCACTAAGAAATGATTTTTCAATATTCCAACTAGGGTGTCAGTCATAGTCGGAAAATAGCCAATCACCATTTCATCAAATAAATTTTCAGTTACTGAAATTTTGTATTAAATTTCTTTTTGAAAATCTAAATATATTCCAGATATGCAATAAGAAAAACGCAATGTTCACAAACATTGTAATAGCGACCGCAGCAAAGCACGCGGCAGCTCGTTAATACGAACATGTTTAGGTGGGATTTTGAAGCAGGAATTCAAGTATGCCCTGAGAGTACGAACCCATGATATTTATACCAATCCATAGTTCAAGAACACCTTTTCCAGCTTTTAATTATTGAAAATTGAAAACACCACACCCAATCTCATCTCTCTCCCTCTTTCAATCTCTCTAGTTCCTCCCTTCCTCCCCCAAGTTCTTATTTACTTATTCCGTCTCTATTCATTTCACATGAAAACCAACAGGTACTGAACACATCCTCAAGGGAACTTCAGAGTTTTAACAATATACGGGAATGATTGTGTACCAAACCTTCATCTGCACAAGATTACAGGGCCGGATGCTATTCTTCAGCTGATGAGGGTCTCTTTGAGTGTGCCACATTTTTTTATGTGTTAAAATTGAGATACATTTGTAGAAAATCTATCTTTTAAATACACAAATTCAATATCCACATGAAATTACTTCGTATAGGCTAAATTGGCTTTCAACTGATAAAAAGCTGTTTGAAAATTAGAATCATAGATCCATGTATCTTGATAGCTTATACCTAATTTTTATTAAATATTTTCGCTAGAATAATAATTATTCATTGTTCTTCTCGTATAGAATTTATCACGAGAACTCGGCTAACAGTTGGTTTGTACTCCCTCATCTACTACTCATTTTTCCTCTCGAGGTATGAGTGAACAGACAACATTACGCTACATGGTGGCTACATGGTGGCTACAGGTGTGGGTAATGTCACGACTGCTACAAGTATCGTGCTTGGAAACTAACACATATGAAAATTAGGCTAGTGAACTCCTTTTTTTTTTAGGAATAATTATATTTTACGATATGTGAGTCCAGGTATTTAGGTATGAACAACATCAAAAAAGTTCATCAACAATGTAGGTATATTTTTTTTTTTTTTTTTGTCCTGGTAGTAAAATTTAATCAATCAGTTAAATTTGAATCGATCTGAATCAGTTACCACCAACATTTTAAATATTTTTGTCACATGAGAATCAGAAAATTTTAAATTGTAAGAAGACGTTGATGCTGAAATTTTCCTTTTATAAACAGAGCCTGATGATAGAATATTTACTTACATTATGGGTGAGGAAAGTGCATAGTAACAAGCAGTCAGTAACATGATCATTCCTCCTAGCTACAGATTCCATGTGAGTTGGGTATTTTGTACAATCATTACTGCAATAATAATAACCAGATCATGTTTCATTGGGAACAGTAGGATATTTTCAAAACATCATCAACAATTTTACGCCTCAGACGTCGTAATTAACTGACAAAATCGATGATTTTCCTTATAAATCGTATGCCATAAACATATATTTCACATTGCATACCTAGATATAATAACAGGCGCTCATACAATTTATCCCTCGACAATACAATAACTTTCACCCGTACCTGTTCGACTTCATTATAATAGCACTTTGTTCATCTAATTCGCCCTCTATTTTCATAATTAATTCATGTGTTTATCTGACGACTAAAAAAACAAAGCAGCCCTCAGGAGTAATCAGGAAACCGCTTGCCAAGGCGTTGCTTGATGAAAGACGTTTATAAGTATTGTTTTATATTGTGTAGTGCAAAAAAGTGGACAGCATAAAATTTTCCTCATACCTCAAAAAGATATCAGATACCACAAATCTGTGAGGTGCCCTAAAATGGGAGGCCGGTTCCATAAAGTTAAAGAAATTCAAAAATGATAGATTTAAACCATCTGGTGTTTGGAAACTTGTTCTCAAAAAAGTATGGTCTTCTACCGTTTGGACAAAATTGAAAAAATTCAAACTGAAAACTTTGGCTTGAGGGTTTGGGGACCATTAGGCTTAGGCACTGAAAACCTGACTATCGAAAAATTTGAGTGATTAAATTTTACATTATGTGTTTTCTTTTCCATAGGATAAATAAAGTAAGAATGTGAGCAACGCAGATTTAGCAGTTGCATAGAGAGGGTAAGAGAAAAGTGTGCGAGACATGTTTTCGAAAACTGCGTACACCTCCTTACAGAAAAAATTGAGGATGACACCAGAGAGCTGTGGAAGGGGGAGGAGGCGAAGACTTGCGATAGTGGAGGGGGGAGGAGTAGACTTGCTTTTGTGGAGGAGGGAGGAGAAGGCTTGCTTTAGTGGAGGAGGGAGGAGAAGGCTTGCTTTAGTGGAGGAGGGAGGAGAAGGCTTGCTTTAGAGGGGAGAGAGTTGTTAGTGAGGAGGGAGGAGAAGGTTGCTTTAGTGGAGGGGAGAGAAGGTTGCTTTAGTGGAGGAGGGAGGAGAAGGTTTGCTTAAGTGTGGAGGGGAGGAGAAGGCTTGCTTAAGTGTGGAGGGGAGGAGAAGGTTTGCTAAGTGTGAGGGAGGAGAAGGCTTGCTTAAGTGATGGAGGGGAGGAGAAGGCTTGCTTTAGTGAAGGAGGGAGGAGTAGACTTGCTTTAGTGAAGGAGGGAGGAGTAGACTTGCTTTAGTGGAGGGGGAGGAGAAGGCTTGCTTAGTGGAGGAGGGAGGAGAAGGCTTGCTTGAAGTGTGGGGGGGGGGGGAGGAGAGGCTTGCTGAAGTGTGGGGGGGAGGAGAAGGTGCTGTTGGGGGAGATTCAATTGTGGGGGGGGGGGAGAAGGATTGCTTAGGTGTGGGGGGAGGAGAAGGCTTGCTGAAGTGTGGGGGGGGGAGAAGGCTTGCTTAAGTGTGGGGGGGAGGAGAAGGCTTGCTTAATTGTGGGGGGGGGAGAAGGATTGCTTAGGTGTGGGGGGAGGAGAAGGCTTGCTGAAGTGTGGAGGGGAGGAGAAGGCTTGCTTAAGTGTGGAGGGGAGGAGAAGGCTTGCTTAAGTGTGAGGGGGAGGAGAAGGCTTGCTTAAGTGTGAGGGGGAGGAGAAGGCTTGCTTAAGTGTGAGGGGGAGGAGAAGGCTTGCTTAAGTGTGAGGGGGAGGAGAAGGCTTGCTTAAGTGTGAGGGGGAGGAGAAGGCTTGAGGGGGGGGGGTGATCATGCGACGGAAGAACAGAACCAGAGGAGGAAGAGTGGAGACACAGTTGCTAAAAATAACGCGGGGATTTAGTTTTATAATGGAATTTCTTTCTTATTATTTAATTTTCGATTTTTCTTTCAAGAACCTGAAACAAGAGCGAGGACTATAAATAAATAAACATCTCTCCGTGCTGGTCGCTGGACGGAAGGGAATAAAATACATTTAAAAGCTCTAAAATTTAGAGGAAGAGTGAAACTGGGGGTAAAAAACTTCGTCATTGCTATGAATAAGTAGCACAATTGAAAATACAATCCTTTAAGTGATGTAAAAAGGATTGCAGTGTTTTTTGTAAGAATAAAAAATAAGAAAATAATAATATTTGATACCTGGAAGGTATGATTGTTTCAAGTATTAAAAAAGTAATATGATTTTGAATTTTAGGTAATCAGTTTCGTTACATCCTGTAGATTCAACTTTACAAAGGTTCCTGTAATCTCTTTTCTTTTCCAGTTAATACCCCACGAGAACCAACCAACCTCTTGCAGAGTTAAGGACTAATCCCCAGTGACTTGAGTCTATTAGTCTTATCGTGCCCTGTTATCAAGTCCTCCCTTCCTCCTCTCCCATCAAGCACTGAAGAGGACATCACAAGACTGTGACAAATATTATCCCTTCTCTTTTCGTCTACACCAACATTTTTCAGGTACTTTACCCGTTTTTCATTTAAAAAAATCCATCTACCTGAGAAATATGAAATTCAATTAGATTTAATTCAATAAAAAAAATTATTTACTTTTCGCGTTCTGTTTTCTATTTCAAAATTAGGAGAAAAAATTGCCAACTTGGTCTGAAAAATGGAGTTTGTATCTTCTCCTTTAATTTTGAAGATTGGGTAAACATTTTTTTAATTACAACTTTGAAGTTTATTAACATTCAATTAATATAGGTAGAATATAATTATTATGGTTCATAATAATTATCTTAATTATTATTATTTTCATAATAATTATCTTAATTATTATTATTAGGTATTAAACATTGGTCCACACAGTAGTAATCCTTTCTAATTAAAATAGAACTACATCGAATTATTTCTTCCTTTTGTTTTATCTTAACGTCTCTTCCAACATCTACATAGGTACCTACAATAAAGACGGCAATTTCTTTTTATACCACTGAGCTACTATCTGGGATTCACCGACCTAAGTAGCTAGATCGAAGAGGTGGAGTCTTAAGTATGACAATAATATAGAAAGTCAAGTTGGTGACTCACACAAATAATATAATATTATGATTACTTCCAGGTATTTTGAGGACGTCAGATGGTGAAAATTATATGAGAGATGGAGCTATTACTATTATAAGCAAAGTGCAAAACTACTAAATTATTCATAAAAACCTATTAAAGCTATTGAAAATACAATAAATACTTTTTGCGCGAGAAATCAACGAAAAACTCAAAGCAGAACGAGAGAACGAGGAAATCATATTTCTTTTGATTCCTTCCAGAAAATCGAGAAGATGCTCCAAATTCGAATTCAAAGACCTGCATACTAAACTCATTTTTTATTAATTTTTAAATGAGAATTTCGCAATAGCGTCAGAGCATTTGAAGCTCGAAGCATGAAGGAATTCAGAAGTATCTTACTCGTGGTACATGGCAAGAGGGTTTCAAATTAGAGCATATTAAATAAAGTTGTGAGAAATACCTAATATATTTATGTTTGCAGTAAGAATGTAAGATACATTACAAGTAGCTTAGGGATTTAACAGGGCAGGTTTAAGAGGGTAATTTTTTCACAAATATGTGGCAGACTATCAAGCAAATCTTACTCGGTTTATAATTTCAGAATAAGTGCATACATACCTACAACAACCGTAGATATTACTAAAAGACAAAACCTTATCAAGAGCAGTTATACATCTTCTTCCATGTTTCGATACGATAGACAAACCACGATTATTATGTCCGCCATTGTGTGCGTGACTTAATACACTTTAAAGTAGAAATACACAATTGGAGCAATGTAGGTAGGTACCTAAGTATGAGTAAAGGCAATTATAAATTAAATAAATAAAGTTATTGCGCATTGAAAACAAATGCAGTTTTAATTCTAATTACATAATGTATTATGTAAAAGCAAACCGAATCCATAATTTTAAAACTCAGAAATCTATACTTACCTACATCAAATTTACTATGCACAATTGCACATGGTATATTTAGAGCTTAGATGAATTGAAAATCGAGGGTCCAATTATGGACATTGTACCTACATAAAAATTAAATGAAAATAATATTTTGAAATTAGAATATAAAATTTTCATTTTCGCCAAAACTATTATAATGCTTTCTTACCTCAGGAAACTCGAAAGCAAAGTTAAAAGCTTTCAACTACTTTGAAAATGAACTTAAGATTAAGATCATTATTGGTTAACGAGCTTTCTAAAAACGAGCAACAAGGCCATTTGAAAGTTTAAAGCTTTCAAAATTTCGACTAATCGTGTTGTGAGAAACCTTTGATGGTTCTGCCAATGTCGGTCATTTGTAATTATTAAGAGTAGTCTTTGCGAGGGGGGTGGGGCCACGTCTCGACAAGGTTTGACGTTAAACTCAAAACGGAACATAGGAAGGGAAGGGGTGTAAGATTTGTTTTCAGTTTGTAAGATTTCTTTGAATTTGTGCTTAGTCTTTATGGTAATCCATGTAAACATAATGTTTAGTTAACTTTGCGTGGCGTTATTGAAGGTATCTCGTCTATTGTTTTGATGAGTAGGAAAGTTACACACAAGGCTTATTTAATGATACTTTTGGGAACTCAACATTATTTAGGCTAACATTTCGTAAACTCTTCATGTAACGTGGAAATATAAATTTTAGGATTCTGGGTACCTACTCTACTACCTAAACATCATTTCTAACAAATATTTGCCTTCTACTAATTAATACTGATCATGATAATGGTAGAGGTGCCCATCAGATAAAGTACTTCAGTTCCTGTTTCACTTCTTATAACTGTTGCTCCTCCTAAGTTATCACATATAAGGGGGGATGGGAGGAGGGGGAATTACACTGATAGCATGTCCTATATTCCTTTATACTCGAGAACCAACCCCTGCGATTTGAGTACCAAACTTGGTTAAAAGTACTTGGGATTGGTTCTACTCGCTTGGGTAAAAATAATTAAATACATTATGTTAGCCGACAAAAAATTAGATTATTTGATGTAAAATTGCATTTTCTTTGTGTCAATAAATTTACTGTGGAACATTGAATACCAAAAAATGTCATTAAACATTAATGACATTTCTATACTGTGTACATAATTATATTCTAATAAATCGAAGCCAAAATATCGAATGGTGCTCATTATTACACATAGATTGTTCTATTGGATACCCAAAATGAGATTTGACATGGTTCTGAGGGCACTTGTCACAATGCTGAACCTCTTTGAATAGACAGAGGTGGAAGTTCCATTTATAATAATTGTTAATAAATTTGAATAAACTTTATTTAGTTTTTATAATAATAATAACACTATTTAGTGGAAGGTAACCACCAGGGGAGGTTAATGCTCAAAGCGTTTTCTACCACCTAACCCTCAGAGTCTTATAATTATGTAGTCACAAACTCAAATTAATGAATAAAAATACATGCATTGGGTGGGATTTGAACCAACGGATCCCTAAGATACCTGGATTACCAGACTAGCCCGTTAACCACTTGAATTCTTGCAGGTAATCAAACCAGAATCCGGCGAAAAGTGTTTTTATACAGTCATACTATGGACCTCTACAATTTACGAGGAATTTTAAAATGTCTCTGAGAAAAATTGTGTGTCCCTTTTAAGAGGGTTATTATACAGGTCTTAATTTCTCTTTTCCTAAATGTAAAATTTAGAGGCGGAAAATATGGATATGAGATGAAGAAGAAATGTTGAAGGGAAATTGTTTTACGGATCCTCCCTGCCCCTCATTTACCTGGAAAATAGCATCGAGGGAGTGTACCTACGCGTTAATCCCTTTTAAAAGCAGAACAGTGGGAAAGTGGGAAGTTTGGAAAAGAAGGAGGGATAACAGCGAGGAGATGAAAATTGAAAAGGGGGAAATTGAAGTTGGAGTGAGAATTTGACTCGAGCCAGTAGAAGGGATACTTTGAAAAAGCTATCTATCTCTTGTTCAAATATTAAACAAGAAATGTGGAAATCAAATGCAACATGACAGAAGAGATGGGTAATACTTTCTCCCTGTCACTCTAGCACCGTGGCTTTACGTCCTAAACCGAATAACAGTTGAAATTTGACTTCATAAACACACAAACTACTCCACAATGATTCATTCTTAGTAAAAGTATGTATGTATGTGGTTTCATTGTGATATGGGTATTGTGTAGTGGACAGCTCTTATAACAATTACTCCAAATTCCATCATTTTCCAGTATCTATCCATATTCCTTTTCGTATGTCGTCTGGTCGCTACCCATTCAAATAGCTCCTCATTTCTCCTCACGAGTGGAACCCGGACATCCAAGTACAGAGCAGGAAATTTCTGCGCTGCTGGGGATCGAACCCAGGTCACCGTGCGTGCAAGCCAGTGCTCTACTTAACTCGTCCACGGTGACTACTTCATTCTTAGTAAAATTATTTGAAATCTTCTTGTATTTCCGAGTAATAATTAAAATATGCAACTTGTTGCTGACCAAAAAGAGCACAAAATCTCCTTCTTATGAAACCACTCTGAATAGGACCCCACATAATAAGTATAATAGACTTCCAGAGATTCTCGAATGAGTTTATATTGCTTTTATATGGAACATATTTCCTTGCTAATGTGTGAAAGGAATATTTTAATATGACCTCTCTCATAGGGAGTCCCTTAATATGGGGAAAAATTCTACGCATACTTGGTAAATTTATTTTTAATTGAAACTCAACGTGCTGGGAATTTTCATTCCTAAGTTATTGTTATCAGTATTATCAATAGATACGAGTAGAAATACAATAAAAACTAAGTATGCAAAAGAAATGATCAAAATAAAGAAACAAAATCATATCGTTATCAAAATTGCCCAAGTTAGAGATACCTATGTAACTATTGATTTGATTTTTTTTTTTTTTTTTACATCAAAAGCATAAAATGAAGCTAACTTTACTTGTAGGTATGTAAATAAATATTCGATAGGTAATTTAAAAATAACAAAAATCCTTCAAAATATTATGTCAAAATATTTTCGTTAATTTGCTATTTGAAACAAAATTCCCTTTTTTGGTCAATATTGCAATAAAAATGACCGAATTAAAATTAATAAGCACAACGTCTGTAAAAACACGATAAAGTTATAATAATATTCCTTGGTAACTTTAAACACGAGATTTGTTTAAAAAAATATAATTAAAAAGTCAAACTCGACTGTTATTAATTTAATTAAATTACTTTTTACACTAAAAAACATAAAATTCACGAACAAAAAATTACGCTTTTTCAGGAACTTTTTTCCGTTCAAAACAACCACATGTTGAATGAGCACAACACAAAGGGAAAAGAAATTTTGAAAGAGAAAAAACTGGAAAGCTCAAAAGAAACGGGAGCGGAGAGCCTGGCAGAAAGCGTCCCGAGCACTTGTACATAAAAGCTCAAATATGAACAGACTAAACAGTTTGTTTTGCACAGGGGGCTGCACTCGCGGGTGGTAAACTTACAAATGGAAGACCCGAGACGGGTGATAACGTTTTTGTGTGTGTTTTTAACGCACCATTGTTCCTATATTTTTATTAATCTATTAGTGTGGTAATGTGAATTTCTTTTCTATGATCCGACCTCGGTGGTTGAGGCAAAGCTCTGGAATTCTGGAATATTCAAGCCCAGCCAGGTGGTTTTTCAAATTACATAGGGAAAACATAGACGTGTTATGTTCTCTGGTGTTCTCAGCTTAATTTCACGATGTTTTAAATTCAAATAGAGAAAAATGATAACTCACACAAGTCTGGATCCCATGGGTTCGATTTTATTCATTTGGTCTAAATTACTCTTCTATCAATTTTTCTCAACAGTTTTTCCTTACTTTAATTATTGGAAGGATAAACTTTGAGCTTTTCCAGATCCACTTGATAAAT
Organism: Bactericera cockerelli; assembly: GCA_024516035.1. Lineage (NCBI taxonomy): Eukaryota > Metazoa > Arthropoda > Insecta > Hemiptera > Triozidae > Bactericera > Bactericera cockerelli. The sequence continues at coordinate 17,967,781 of CM044960.1, forward strand.
GTTTTTTCGTTTTTTACTTTTGTTATTTTTTGTAGCAGATGGCGTTTTCTATTAGATCGGAGTACTTTTTTCTTGAGGTCATTGTTTGGCTTGGCATCTTCAACCACTTGAGTCGGCTTCAACCACTTCAATATCCTGAGTGCATAAGGATAACATTAAATGACTTAGATTAGCAGCAACTTTCTTCAATTCTTCAATACAAGGCCAGGTCAATAGTTCAAGAGTATATCGGAGTTCTAAAATACAGCACAATAGAAAATGGCAAACAGAAGTTAATGAAACAAAAACATGGAATAATCAAAAACATGTTTCATCATTCATTTATAATGAACCAACAACATGCCCTGTGGCAGAACAATATTAATACCGAGAGGGGATGAGAGGGGGGTGGTTGATTAATTTTGTTTCCCCCTACCAATATTTCGAATTCGCCGAGAAATTATTGTTTTCAATAGGTAAATTGACTGGAGGTCAATTCATGTTTTGCTAAATATGTAAAATTTGGGAACGTGAACAGTTGTTCATTTCGAAAGCACGGAAAGCTCCGGGGTATGCTTGCTATACGAAAGATGCTAGTTCTTACTTACCTCTGTCTAATCTGATAAAAATTGTATTCAAGACGAATTTCAATATTTGAAAAGATATCTTTTGGTACTATTAACCCAGCACCTACATAAAAGGGATTTTGTAACATAGAACACAAGCGTCGAAAATTCCGAATTAGCTGTTCTCGTGCGTATGAAAAAGAAAACTATCATGTGATACCTAAATGTGTTGCGTGAAAAACAACAAAATATTTTTTCAACCATTAAAGAGTGGCAAGTATTTATTAAAACTGGTCCTAGGAAGGAAATTGATAACCTTGCCCTAAAACTGTTGTGTTTCTTTTATTTTGGGATAAAAAGATCAACCAGTTCCTTTTGTAGTACGAGGCATCTTTTAACTCTATCAAAAAATCTCTCCATACAGGGTGTAGCTCCATTAGATGTCAATCAGAAATCAGTTTGCAGGGCAGGTATATTCGGTATACAAAAAATCCAATTAATCTTATACTTTATCTCAAAACACTTTTGTTGTTTTTGGACCAAAACGACACTCTCTCACGTGTTTGAGTATAACTCAAGAAATTTAATATAATAGACAAAAAATTCCTAGATTAGTCAACAAAATATCTTATTATATTTTTTCCTTAAGAATAAAGTGTTGTTTACACTTTAGAAGAGCTGCAAGTTGGAAAACCGCTCAATCATGAAACGGGGTACAACTGCTCCACACGTAAGTTGAGAAACTTCCAGCGAGTTCAGGATATGGAGAGTGACGACTGAATTTTAATTTCTCATATTTTTTTTATTTATCGTATGGCTTTATTACACATCTCAAAGTGAGTAATAAATTTGATCAGGAAATCTGATGGCAGTGATTGTCTGATCGCCAAAATTGTCAGTACTTTTAGCCTTGTGAACCACGAGGAGGCGTACTAACATTTCTCATAATGGTTCGTTGGCTTGTAAAGTTACATCTTATGGAGGATAAAACCCCAATCTCAAATGACCTTTTTCATTTTTATTTTATCCGTCATATTTCTAATGTTATGAATAAACACGTGAGAGAGGGTCGTTTTTGTATTAAAAAAAAAACACAAATTCGCATAAATAATAATAATAATAATAATATCGCCTTGTTTATACTGCCCGATTAAGACTATTAAAGTCCCATTATTCCAGCAGTAAGCCCAAGACATATTATTATGTGGTAAAAATCCCAAATGGGAGGATAACTTGTCATGTCCCGGCTGGGTTTCGAACCCACGACCTCTGGAATCTCTGGATTCACAGAGTTCCGCCTTTACCACTGAGCTACCGGGACAGTATAAGACATAAAGTATAAGTTATCTGTATTTTTTGTAGCCTTAAAAATTATTCGGATTGACGTCTGATTGAGTGACACCCTTTATGCAGAAACAATTCCTAGAAAACAAAATCCTAAGGAAAAAATTTAATGCTGAAATACGAGGGACGAAGGAGCTGTCTTTTTTCTATTAAAGTTTTTAAGTTTTCAATGCTTAACGACACAGTTTTCACTTGGGGTAATTTAAAAAATGTGTATGTATAATGTAATGTACATATGATACAATCTTGATAAGAGTATGGTATCCGTTACTCTTTTATGTAAAAGATTCGACTTGAAAGAGCATGTTAGAGAAACTGCCTGTCAAGAGCAATGTAGACATCGTTTGTTGTCGTTATTATATTCTCGTATGGCTCTAATGAAAAAAGGTTAATACTGGTATATAGATAATTATCATGTATATCATACATTAACAATAGTATATTTTTATTAAAGAAAGAATATGAAGCTTACAGACACAAAATTTATGATACAGATTATGCATAGTCATTAATATTAAATATTAATCTCTACATATCTTCCTTTGTTTTTGTTTTTCGACATGATTTAAATAAAATGAGGCATTAAAAAATACATTAAATAAATTATGGTTTGTGAACCTCTTTTTGAATATCAAATATAATCATTCTTACTTTTCAAGTTAAATTCTCTTCTTCTTCTTGAACAAATCACGAGCGCAAGCTTTTAGTAGTTAAGATAGCTGGGACCAACCAGACGAAACATTCTGTTATTTTAACTGTATTCTATTGTTAAAGCGTGTGAAAATCCATCTTCCTTTACTCATTGAGGTAGACTATTTTTTTCTAATATGGACTATTTATTGCAGGGATGTCACACTGGTAGACTATTTTCTTCTTTTATGGACCCGTGCTGTCAAATCGTGCGACCTGCTGCGAGCGTAAGGGTATAGTATTAAATAAATTTAAAAGTTACAAATTCTTAATTTATACTGCCGGCCGGCGTAAAACTAGAGTCCATTTTTTCAGCAGTTTCAACAAGCTGTCATATATTTGATATTTGACGAAATAAATTAATAATATAATTATGTTTGCATGTAGAATCTTGTTTTATAGATTTTTTCTGAAACTTTTTTTAAAATAAAATAAAATTATAATTATTGGTGAACGTTTTGCCAGTCCCTCTGCAAACGAAATATTGTCCTTAATACATTTTGAGTTTGATGAGCCTGGTGTTTTGCAATGATTTTTACCATGGTGTCTTACTTTTAAGATACTTTCCACCGATAGAAATCGGTGGAAAGTATCTAATAATATTTATAGGATCACTTCACCCAAACTGTTAATTTCTTTCTCCATCAGAAATTTCTTGGGAAGTAAATGTATAAGTAACAGTCAAAACTTATCTCTAATGATGGATTTGGCTTGATATAGTAGCTTGAAACATCAGCTAGGCAAGAGTAGAATGGAAGTTATTCAGCGATTGGACGTGACCAGCTCAAACCACTGCCTCAGCGCATCACTCAGCACGGACGGCAGACTGTTGATGTCCCTCAGGATGAGATAGAAGGGAAAGGGAAATGAGTCGAGGTAAGAATTGAGAGCGACCACTTTGGCTTTCTGGTTGAACACAGGCATTCGAATGTCCAGGATTGAGTTCTAGAACAGACAAGAAAACGTTCAAATTAAAATACTATTTTATGCATTTATTTATCCTAGAATGTTTTTTCGAGCGCTTTTTGGGCCCTGAAAAACGTCTCTATCATCAGTTCACTGCGTTATCCGGGGTTAAGTGGCAGAGAATGCCTAAGGCATTAACTTCGCCCCGGATTACAATACATTGTATTATACTTTACAAACTGTTTATTTCTTATCTTAAAATTTTTGAATAAATGTTAATACATTTTTATCTCTAATGATGATTTTTGATATGTAGCTTCTTGTAGGCTAAAATAAAGTCGCTATTATACAGTAACACTGCCTCATCTCACTCAGGCCAAATGATGCGTGGTGGTTTAGGAGGAGGCACATCATTATTAGGATTAGCTAGCAGAAACGTTCAAAAAAATACATTATCTTTATTTATCCTAGAAGTTTTTCGACGCTTTTTGGCCTGAAAAAGTTTATCACAGAGGAAACGTGTTATGGCAGGTGCTAAGCAAACTCGCGTCATACCATACTATTTAATATGTTCATTCTTTCTCTCAGAATATGTTAAGTTCTTCATCTGCTTTTTTGGACAGCTGAAAAAAGCTGATATCTTATCCACGAGTTTAGGCAGCATCTTATTAGGTAGCCAGGAAAACTCTCTATCACTTTGGACTGAGGATTGCTTGATAGGAACACGAGGAACACGTTGTGGACCTGCCAGCTTACAGCACTCCTCACTGTTTCGCCTCTGTTGATGTCCCCCGTCGGATATGATGACAGAGCTGCGCACGAGTCCGAGTGCTTCTCGGCGACGAAGAGCTTGCACATTCTTACGAGATGCACTCGGGTTTGTTGTCGAATTTGAACTGTTGAATATGTGTTACAAGAGATTGTATCGTTATTACTCGTATGCAATTAAGTCAGTGAAAATGACCAGATTACGAAAACGGCAAAAATATGTAAAGCAATATATTGCATGCAGTATAACAGAAACAAACTGCCAGCTATTGGTTGATTTCAAGGACTCCAGAGGCTTCATGAACAGCTTAGCTATCTGGTTGATTTCAAGGACTTAAGAAGCTTCAAACAGATAAAGAATCCAAAAGTTCTCACTATGTCGGTGTTTGGTCCGCATGGATCAGTCAGATAAACACTGTGGGGTAGGACGAGCTGGGAATAGTTGTGACGACAACAATTTCCTAATAGCTTAGAGATACCACAATGAAACTAATATTTACTGACCCAGTTGAGAGACCGTCAGAACAAGTCGGCGTAGCTTAATCCGCTACAACACAACAACAAGACAAAAGTCTTTGAAACTTGATACATACATATGTAGTTAAGGCGCTAGTCTAGTGATCTAGATAGCGTAGTGATTGAGCCGTTGCCGTTGGTTCAAATACCACGCAATGTATGATTTTTTTTAATTTGAGATTTCTACCACGTAATAAGGGCACCATAACAACTGCTGGAATAAAAGGTCTCTTTAGTCCTAATCGGGCATATAGTTAAGTGTCTTATTTTATTCTCACCTGGCTCCACTGAACTCGCTGAACTGATCGCCCAGATGGTGTAGTACTCTGGTGGTCTCCCCGAAACTCACTATGGACAACTCTCCTGTTTCCAGCAGAGTCAGAGCTTTGCTCACTAGCGCCAAGGATTCGAAGGCGAGCTGACGAGTCATAAGCACAATAATGTTAGATACTTCAACTAAAAAACCAACCTCAGTAGCTTTTTTTAAGCTTTATTAGGTAGAACAAAAAATATATACAGTAGAACACAATAAAATATAAAGAAAAACAAAAAGATTAAACAAATATACAAGAAGGAAAAAAAGAGAGAAATGTCCTACCTAAAGGGCGGGGTTAATGCCTGTGGCAATCTCTTCCACCCAACGCCTTAGCTTGACCGATAAGGCGGCGGACTTGTAACCTAGAGGTCGGTGGTTCAAGTCCCGGTTACAGCGTAAATTTAGTACAGCCAGTTTGCGTAGTTGAGTCATCACAAAAGTGATTAACACAAATATGATAACTTTTTTTTTTAACTACTTGAACTAAAAATAAGTAATAGATGTTTTATTTTAAAAAAGCCCTCGAATTGACAAGTACGTGTATTGCTCGCTCCGATGTTGTACATCCAAACCATAGGGACAGTGATATCAAGCAATTAAAATTGCATAATCTATACTTATAAAAGCAACATCCCCACTCACTGGTGATCAATCGGCAGTAAATCCGTAACAATATTCAGGAAGCTGAAACTTTGAATATAGTTTGTTGATGTTTGGATATGAATTAGAGATAATAATTTTCTACATTCCACAGGGGACACTAGCCAAGAGTAGAAAATCTTTGTAGTGACGGAGTACCAGGAACAAGCTAGTTATACTCACTACAATAATGAGAAAAAATTCTGTCCGAAATGTACAAGCATATTTTCTGAGAAAATAAATGAACTGAAAGAGCCAACTCCAGCAGACCTACCTCTTTGGACTGGTTATCCGCCATACTGGAGGAGTCATCAATTGCCAGAACAATCTGGTAGTCCCTCTTCTGAGGTTTGGTCCTTCGGAGCCAGATCTTGTCCTTGCGGAATTTGCTGGCAATGTACGGAATGACCTGGGAAGCAAATGAAAAGATGTTCATTATTTTTGTTCTACAATTTAAAATGATAAATTTTAGCGGCATTACGAGATTGATAGTGGGATATGATGGTTGATTAAGAGATATGATTTGTTCTCATTATGTCGATGCAAACCACTAAAAATTGTGACATCATAACACAACTAACTATATTAAAAATAATAATAATACTCTTTACTGGAAGGTATCTACCAGGCGAGGTTAATGCTCAAAGCATTTTCTACCACCTAACCCTCAGAGTCTTATTATGGGAGGAACCGAGTTCCTTCCCATCGACCTTTTTTTTACCGACTTCCTTCCTGGTCATGGTTTTGACCTTACCGACTTGCTTCCGTTGAGTTCCTCCCCGATAACGAATTGCTTCCCGTTTACCTGGTCTAAGAGAAGGTCTAAACAAGAAGATTTAGTCCTTGAAGGCCATACCTAGGGTTAATAGTAGGATTAGTTAAAATACAATGTAGGCCATGCCTACATTGTATTTCAAATTTGGTCCTATGTCAAATTCGGTCCCTTAACACTTCCCGCGCCACGTCAGACGTATGCGTCCGACAGTGAGTTACCAAAAAAGTGCATGTCAGACGTATGCGTCTGACAGTCCTTCCTCACTTTAAATTGCATGGGTTAGGACCCTTACTGATTCTTTAAAACTAAAGTGTTTAGCATTTTTATAATTCTGGGCCTGGAGGAAATTTCTTTTTTTATCTTTCATGAAATGAGTTAAAGGCATAGTTGCTATTGGGCCTGAGGAAATGTCATGTTTGCTCACGGAATGTTAAAAAAAAAAAAAGGGCGGAGTATGTATCGTCCAAATTGTCATGTCGGCTGGGTTCGAACACACGCAACCTTTGTATTCTCACCTTCCGCATGTTGATCCGCCTGCCAGTTCTGAAGTCACCTCGCAGGCTGGAGGCGCGGGTGGGTTCCAGCACAAGCCGCAGCTCCTGGCTGAGTTGCTGGGCCAGGGGGGTGACGGCCGCGGAGAACAGGTCCCAGGCGCGGGAGGCTTCCGCCGTGGGGGGAGGCTGAGGAGGAGGTGAGAGTTTAATTTTATTTTAAACTATTATGATTTTTTTTTTCTAGAGAGGAGGTCAATCTTCTTGCAATTCAAGACGAACACCAGGACCATCTCTGGCTCTGGTGGACAGTGTGAGGTTTAGGCAGTGTGAAAACGATGTGCCATACCCACTAAACATCCTCCTCTCTTTCTAATCTCTGTACCCTGGAACTGTTGCATAACATTACTATTATGATGAGAGAAAAAATTGCATACCTACCTTTAATACAACTACATACATAAATATCCCTTAAGAAATAGACTGCGATTTGGTGTTGGTAGATATAAAAGAAATCTATTAAAATGGAGAACCTCTTTTGATGAGCAATAACAAGTCATGACTCATCTCCGAACTAAATCCTTTAACGCTCAACCCAAGACTTGATTAAGGGAAATGAGACAACAAACCAAACTGAAACCTTTTGGTGATATTCTCGTGACATTTGACACGGATCTTAAAGAGGTATAACAAAAATGTGCGTTAATTTCGGTCAGAATATTTATGCATTTACTGGGATTCTATATTCTAATTCACAGATCGCCACACTAACCTGTAAATCAGACCGTTCAACTATTAATGCATGATACCAATACCAAATAACTTTACTGAGTAAAAAGCAATAAAATAAACCATAATGAAGAATATTACTTTCATAAACTTATGTAAAATACAATGTAGCAGCAATATCATTATTCTATCGTGTATGACTCTTTATGTCATCTCAACATTCTCAATGGGTGGTTGTAATGAGAGTTCGTTACAATCTTGTTCCTGTATTTTGCTACTCATAATATTATGTACCTAATGTAAATTAAAGTCAATAAAGCTCTAACTATTTTAGGATTGAGTGGAAGAGATTGCCATAGGCAATAACCCCGCCCTTTAGTAAGGACATATGTTTTTATATATTTTTCTATTCTTTTTCATGTTTATTGTATATATTGTTTCCATTTTTTTCATTGTTAAAATAATTATTTGTTTTGTACATTATGTCCATTTATCTATACTTATAAAAGAGAGTTTCACTGACTGACTGACTGACTCACTCACTGATTCATCACTGTTTCTCCGAACTGGTAAGTCCTAGAAAGCCAAAATTTGGTAGGTAGCTTTGTCTTATAGTGTAGATGTGCGATAAGACGGGATTTTTCGAAATTCCCACTACAACACCTGCCATTGGCGAAAAAGGATTTTTTGCTTTGCGGGCCATGCCTCGGCCCGCAAAGCGGACGACAGCCCGCTAGTATCTAATAAAGTGTAAAATAATAATAACTATGGTTCTGAAATGTAATTTATAGAATGATAGCTCGTAGCGCTCACCTGTGTCCAGCTAGCCAGCTGCCTCTGCAGAGCTAGCCGCAGTTCTGCAGGGTCCAGGGCCAGGCTGGTCAGGTCCAGAGTCTGGAACTCGCTGGTCTGCGTGTGGAATGTGGTCTCCGCGCCTCGCTCCGCGCTCTGAGTGGCTACCGCGTCTCCCTCGATCTGGAGAGGAATGTATGTATGATTTTTTTTTTTTTTTTTTTTTTGATTTTATTTGTGGTGAAGCACAAGGCCTCTTCACAATGTTTGTGGGTAGCGCAGCATTACTAAGAGCCTCCTGTACTTTTCGAATTCTATTACATTAATTTCTTTTTACTCTGGTAATGCCGCCACTGGTCGTTACTCATACAATTAACTACTCATTTTTCCTCACGAGGTAGGAGTGGACCCCGAACATCCAAGTGCAGAGCAGAAATTTTTTTGCCCCGCTGGGAATCGAACCCAGGTCACCATGCGTGCAATGCCTAGCGCGATAACTCACTCTGCCAAGGTGACTACCTATTTCCATCTGGTAGTCTCGTGAATAATAATAGGGAATTTCCATCTGGTGAATATGTTTGATACACTTCCAGCACTTTATTTTTGTGCAGCCCATTCATCATACGGTGACGTCATCGTGAACGATGGTAGCCAGACAGTGGAGGGATGACTCAGCACTTCTACCACTGTCTTTAAAAGGAGGCCAATAATTGACAAGGGCCCCAGAACCAAGCCAATACTGGTGTACTCCCTGTTTATAGTCCCCCAGCCAGCCTGCTTCTCTACTTCCTGTTTATAGTCTCCCAGCTAGACAGTCCATTACAAATTATAATGAGAAAATGGGAATCATACTAACCGGATCTGGGACTTCTTCCAGAAAGGTTTTTCACTCTCATAATCCCCAAATCTCCCTTCAACTGCTAAACCACCCACTCTGATTGGTTTATTTGAACAAAATTTGACGGTTGAAAGGGAGATTTGGGGATTTTGAGAGTGAAAGTGTTTTCTGAAATGAGGCCCTGGACGAGAAAGTGTCTAACATTTCTGGAAAACAAGGCTGATAATTTACTCGTGACAGACAGAACCCGTGGGAGAAATGAGCCAAAAGCTAGTAGACGACACTGAAGAGCCATTATAAAAAAAAACTAAGATAGAGAAAGATGAAGTAACAAGTTTATCTCTCTTTTTTGTTTCTAGTCCTGGCTTGGAGGAATTAATAATACTCAAGATATATAGGTATCTTTTAAAAAAATAATTATACCACATAAAAAATTTCATGTTGAAATTGTTCATTCTTCTCACTTGTAGATAGTGTAGATTTAAACTGTTAGGTCAACAGTGCAATGACTGATTTTTCCCACCAAACAACCAGTATTAAGGGGTCACTTACTTCGATAGGCTGTCCTGTGTCCATCTGTTCAACAGGCTCATTGCTCGTCTCATCTTTCTTGTTTTTGTTTTTCTTGTTTTTGTTGTCTAGTTTTTCACTGGTTTGCGTAGGTACATCTTGATCCTCAGGAACTTCTTCGTGGTCTGAACAACAAATATAAAATAATTCTTTTTTTATGATTCTAAAGATATTTACAAGATCCGTTTGGTTCTGCTTCTTTTTATGGGTAAGCAATATTTCAAGATGAAAAACTTGTGAGATAATATACCACGGGTGGATTCGGATTTTAACACCAGTATACAGTATGTCTCAGAAGTCCTGGCAATGGCCTCATAACTTTTGAATGAGTACGAATTTTTGGATTCTGTTTGTTTCTAAGGATAGGAAGTGCCCTATGGCCGATTCACTGGTGATGTCAAAATCCAGGTTCGAACCCCGGAAGTGGCACTTTTTTGATAAAAATGGCCATTTCTTCAGAAATTTAAATGAGAAGGTTTTTTTTTTTAAATTTCATATTATTAATTAACAGGTAAAAATAATGCATTCCTCAAAAAATAAATTTTCTATCACTACCAGTGGCGGAGCTATGGTGGTTTCAAACTTAAAAATCTGGTTTTTTGAGACACCCTGTAGCTTTGGTACCGCGGGACTCAATACAGTCCTCAATGATTTAAAATGACGAAAAAAGTGTCTTAGAAGTACTGAAATGGATAAAACTCCGATATATCACCTCCATCAGTGCCGGAGGGTTGGATAACAATGACCTATTTTCATGACAATAATCAGTGCCGGATTACCCATATGGCGGATTTGGCAGATGCCAAGGGCCCCGCGCTTTAGGGGGCCCCGCGCTTGAGCAGCTTACAGTAGATATTATGAGATTTTTAAGAAGCTTGCACTAGGTATTATGAGTTTTTTAAAAGCTTACACTTCATTTGACAAGCTTGCACTAGGTATTATGAGTTTTTTAAAGCTTACACTAGGTATTTTGGATAATGAGTAAGAAGAAGAAATAAGAGGGGAAAAAACATACACTCACAAGTACATAAATTGAAAGAAAAGCGCGGGGCCCCCTATTACTATCTACTCCTCGAATCAACCACATGGACACTAGAGGATTATCTACTCCAATTTCGGATTTGGTTGATGCCAAGTTCCCCGCAGTTTTGGGGACCCCGCGTTTCGGGCAGGTTACACAAATTATTAGTGTTTTTAAATGACCTTCAAGTCGGTTTTTCTGGATTTTAATTTTAAATAAAATCATATTGACGGACGTGATTATCGCCTTCGGTAATCTCTGCCATCAAACCCATAAGTGTCTTCTGAGTGCTCAGTGATCGGCTTTATCGACATCTTAACCAATGATCTTCATTATAGTCGCCTGCGACGCTTTTAATGGTTTTTTCAAGATATTTTTTTGTATCTATTTTCCGAGTACTTTACCCCATAACTTTGCAAAAATTTCGCCTGCGGCGCCGTCAAATTTACTTATCATGATGTTTTGGATTGTTTTTCAAGACGTGCAATTCTAGTATGTACCATTATAAGAAAAAAAGTCTTTCGGCATTTTCGAAATGCATTTCGAAAACGTCGTTTTGGATACTATTATGGATTAGTGCCCAGGACATTTGGCTTCGGTTTCAAGGTTCTAAAAATAGTATTTTAGAAAAAACTCAGTATAATTTTGGGGCCCCGCGCCTTGAAAATGCCAAGGGCCCCGCGCAGCCTTAATCCGGCACTGACAATAATCAATTTTTATTAGTTGCATTGTCTTGAAGTAAAAAAGGGTTCGATAACAACTTTAGTTTGTGAACAATTGTTAGAATGACGACGACAACAACAACAACAACTAATAGATATTGATTAGTTGAGTAAAATGTGTAGGTACCTACCTACTACATTATTGTTTTCAAACTACAACTCTTAATTAAGTGAAGAGAAACCGATTTATTTATCTATTAACTAGATATCTAATTATCCACATTCATATTAGTTACCTACCTTTTTATTTCCTAATAACCTATGTATCATGGATTTGAGTCAACCTGATTCAGGACCATGCAGGTTCAAATTTAGTTCACTCCTGAACCTAGGTAGGTACCTACTTAAATATTTATTTGATTTAAAAAATTACTCCCTTCGATCCTCATGGCAATGAGGGATACTTACTTATTCTAGACTTGTAATGCTGTGATACCCACTAAAGTTGCGATTTGGTGAAGGTTTTGTGTTTGTATGGTGGATAATTGAAGCCTAGGTAATAATAGGAAAAATGTAATCTTACAAGTATTATTGACTTTTAAACACTTTGCTCTCCGGTACTGATGGAGGTGATATATCGGAGTTTTATCCATTTCAGTACTTCCAAGACACTTTTTTTTTAAATGAGAAGGTATTTTTTTAATTTCATATTATTAATTAACAGGTAAAAATACTGCATTCTTCAAAAAATAAATTTTCTATCACTATCAGTGGCGGAGCTATGGTGGTTTCAAACTTAAAAATCAGGTTTTTTTGAGACACCCTGTAGCTTTGGTACCGCGGGACTCAATACAGTCCTCAATGATTTAAAATGACGAAAAAAAGTGTCTTGGAAGTACTGAAATGCATAAAACTCCGATATATCACCTCCATCAGTACCGGAGAGCAAAGTGTTTAAAGTCAATAATACTTGTAAGATTACATTTTTCCTATTATTACCTAGGCTTCAATTATCCACCATACAAACACACAACCTTCACCAAATCGCAACTTTAGTGGGTATCACAGCATTACAAGTCTAGAATAAGTAAGTATCCCTCATTGCCATGAGGATCGAAGGGAGCAATTTTTTAAATCAAATAAATATTTAAGTAGGTACCTACCTAGGTTCAGGAGTGAACTAAATTTGAACCTGCATGGTCCTGAATCAGGTTGACTCAAATCCATGATACATAGGTTATTAGGAAATAAAAAGGTAGGTAACTAATATGAATGTGGATAATTAGATATCTAGTTAATAGATAAATAAATCGGTTTCTCTTCACTTAATTAAGAGTTGTAGTTTGAAAAACAATAATGTAGTAGGTAGGTACCTACACATTTTACTCAACTAATCAATATCTATTAGTTGTTGTTGTTGTTGTCGTCGTCATTCTAACAATTGTTCACAAACTAAAGTTGTTATCGAACCCTTTTTTACTTCAAGACAATGCAACTAATAAAAATTGATTATTGTCATGAAAATAGGTCATTGTTATCCAACCCTCCGGCACTGATGGAGGTGATATATCGGAGTTTTATCCATTTCAGTACTTCTAAGACACTTTTTTCGTCATTTTAAATCATTGAGGACTGTATTGAGTCCCGCGGTACCAAAGCTACAGGGTGTCTCAAAAAACCAGATTTTTAAGTTTGAAACCACCATAGCTCCGCCACTGGTAGTGATAGAAAATTTATTTTTTGAGGAATGCATTATTTTTACCTGTTAATTAATAATATGAAATTTAAAAAAAAAAACCTTCTCATTTAAATTTCTGAAGAAATGGCCATTTTTTATCAAAAAAGTGCCACTTCCGGGGTTCGAACCTGGATTTTGACATCACCAGTGAATCGGCCATAGGGCACTTCCTATCCTTAGAAACAAACAGAATCCAAAAATTCGTACTCATTCAAAAGTTATGAGGCCATTGCCAGGACTTCTGAGACACACTGTATACCGGGTATACCCCCATCTGTATTTAAAATGGGGTAAATGTGAGGCAAGAGCTATAGAAAACAAGTAAGGATAATACCATAAGCTATAGATATTATTAGATTTTTTAAGGTTATCAGATACATATTTTTCATTTACGTTTTGTATCAACCATGTATGGAACTGAATCCAATACATAATTCATGCAAATCTCACTTGCTAACCACTAAACTTCGAGGGGGTAAAGATGACGAATCGTAAGTTGCTACTTACTAGCAATACCTTCCACTCACCTGAGACTATGTCTTCTCCTCCTTCCTTCATCTCCTCCTCCTTCTCCTCCGCATCCTCCTCCTGTACAGTCTGCTTCTCCGCTTGTTCATTGGTCGCCGCGTCCAGTGTCTGCTCTCTCTTTGAGTTCTCTTTACTTTCCTTGATATGCTCATACAGGTCAGCTTGCATATCTTCAGTCACTTCTTCTTCCTCTGGTTCTTGTCGATTTTCTTTGTCAGAGTTTTTTGTTTTCAGTCTTTTTTTCATGGGTTCTTCTGCATCTCCCAGACTTCGTTCTTCATTACTTTCACCAGGCTTCTGTCTTTTCTTCTCCTTGTTCTCTTTATCTTCTTCTTGACTTTGCATACTTTGATCTTTGTCGCCTTCATGACCTTTTGATTTCTTAGCTTCTGTCTTATCCGTCATTCCTGCGCCTTTCTGTTCCGGCCCTGTTGCTTCTTCAGTATTACTGTCCTGAGGGTCCAGCGGTTTACTCTCTTTACTTTCACTCGGATCTTTCACTTCATCTTTGGAACCTTGATCTTTGTTGTCCGCAGCTTCTGCCTCGGCTAGTGTAGGTCTGTCTTCTGATGCTTGCGCTTGTTCTTCTTGTGGATCACCTGATTTCTCTTCTTCTTTCCTTTCCTCTCCAGTTTTATTTTCATCTTTCTTTCCTCCGTCTTCTTCTTCAGTCTCCTCTTCATTTTCCTCTCCAGCCTCTTCCTTTTCAATATCTTCCCCTTTTTCTGCATTTTCTTCATTTTGCTTGTCATCCTCATCATCACTACTGTCCACCACCTGTTCGTTCTCTTTGTTTTCATCTTTCCCTTCTTCTTCTCCTGCGTCCTCCACGGTATCGGGTTCTTTCATTTGATCTATTTCCAGGGGGTTTTCTTCCTGCTGACCATCTTCATTTTCATCTTGGTCTTCACCGTCCAAGTTCAGATTGTCTGGTAACTCAAACGCTTCTGGTTCCGGCAAAGGTTCTTGGTTTCCATGGAAAGGATCTACTTGATCCTCATCCTCTTCTCCTTGATCATCCATTTCATTGATTTCCTTCTTATTATCATCCTTGTATTCTTCTTTGTCTTCTCCTTCTGTTTCATTTTTACTGTTGTCTTTGGCACCCAATTCTTTTTCTCCAGTTTGTTTACCTTTGTCGGCGTCATCTTCAGTTTTGTCATTTTCATCTTCTGGTTCTTCTTCCGAATCACTACCCCACACTTCTTCATCTAGTTTCTCAGCATTGGCGTCCGTTTCTCCCATTTCATTGTCTGGATCTTCTTCCTCTTTATCTTCATCTTCTTTCTCCTTGTCCTCTCCCTCCTCTGGGTTGTCTTCAATATCTTGCAGTTTGCCACTGAAGTCGTCACTCATTTCAACCCCCTTTTCTTCTTCCTTACAATCTTTGTCGTCGTCTTTCTCTTTGCTTCCTTCGGGTTTGCAGTCTTCCATCTGGTCTTGAGATTCTATCTGATCAGACACATCATTCTCTCCCTCGTCATCCCCAAGTCCCATACCTCCCTTCATGTCTTGTCCCTCTCCCTCGTTATCATCAGTGATGAGCTCATCAGCTACACAGAAACCTCGCTTGGCTAGATCACAAAATGTGGCACAGATGATGGAGCACAACTTGGCAGAGGCTCGTAGAGATGCTGCCTCGTGGGTTATGAAATACTCACACAGTAGACAATACTGGTCTAGCAGGGGTATTACTTGCTGCACTGTCCTCACACAGGCTGTCAGTAAGTACTCAGGGCTACTCATACAACTAGACAACATTCCCAACAGTTCAAGAAGAACTGTCTTCATGTTAAGAGCATTCACGTCTTTCGCAAGATCTTCAAACAGCTTCTCCTTCAAATGATTCTTGGTAATCAGTTCATGTACGGACTTCTCTGCTATGTTTGATTCTCCATCGTTCTCTGTATTGTCCATGTACTTCTTGTACAGTCCCTGTATGGGTATCATTATCTTATGAAGGAACTCATCCACTTTCTTTTCCAGATCTTTGAAAAAGGAATTTCCTAGGGTGGCTTCATCTAGATGTATTTGATTGGGTTCACAGAACATGGTGGTGGTGAGGTTCAACTGGAAATACTTCTCGCAGCTGCTGATGATCTTCTGTTCTACTGCCCACAGCCCGTTGGTCAGAGAGTGCTGGATGTAAGGTTCTTTGTAATTCAGATGTGAGGGAAGAAGTTTGGGAACAATGTCAAATTGTTTTTTAATGAATTGAATGTCATCAAGGAGACTATTCAAAACGGTAAACACTTCATCGAGAGCGAAACACAATTCATTACTGACGAGCAGGGAGCAGTAGCTATTGTCCACCTTCATTTCGACTAGAAGTTGTTCCAAGAAATCGCTTATGGTTTCAACTTTGTTGAGTCTAGCAGTAAGTTCACTAACTCGCTTTAGAATAGTCTCGATCTTTTCTTTCATTTCATTATACCTGGCATCATGCTTACATGCTGATATGATGGTGTTGCATTTGCTGGAGAGCAACCCTTTATCTAAAGTTTTCTCGGGACACGCGCCAATGAACACTTCAAGCTGTTTGAAATAATAAAACAAGTCACTGAGAAGTTTTTTCGCACTTACTTTGAAAGGTTTCAACATTTTGGTCTTGGTAGATACTTCAGGAAGCAGGGTTAGACAGCATCGTAAAGAATAGAAGAGATGAGTACACTCTACAAGATGGCTGTTCTGCTCTACATTCAAGAACATGAGATGACACGCAAATCCCTTCAACCGAGGTATTGTCTGAGGACTGATTTGCTTGTGAGGTTTCTTCAGCAGAGGTAGTAGCTGGGCTAACCTTGCTTGAGATTTAAGCAGGTGCTTATCAAAGCCAGACCAGGAAGATATGAGTTCCAAGTCAGAGTCCTTGCTGACCAGTTTCTCCATTGCTACCTTCACATTCAAAGGAGGCGTCGAGAAATAGCGGGTGGATATTTCTTTCAAGCTACAATGAGGACTCACTGTACCAAAGCGGTAGGACAACCCTGACCTGGTGAGCAAGCCGAACAGATCCACCAGACATTTCCGCTTGAACTGGAGGAACTGTTTGGCCTGCGACTTTTGCTTCTCCTTAATTTGATTTGCATCGACAGACATACCCCGGGCATGTTCCAGATTCTCTAAAATATTCGTCACAAACTCATTGACAGATTCAATGAGCACATTATAGTTATTACCACTCATAATCTGCTTGCAGAGTTTACTCGAGCGACCATGGAGCTTGGTCACAACCAGTGGGTAGAGCTTGGCTTCTACCGAATCCACTTGCAGCAACAGCTGCAGCTGCACACTGGAAGTGAACACACTTTCTACCAGACCATATTCTTTACCAGCAGTCACTTTCTTGCCTTCCTCCAGATCTGTCATCCCCGCAGACACATGACTCTTCAACACACGCTCGAATTCTTTCACATGCTTTGCCAGCGTCCTGTGGGTTTTCTCCGTTGTCTGCTTGACCGCATAGTAGTTTATGTCGTTCCATCGGGCAATCTTGACGAAATCCTTCACCTGTTTCTGTATGGGGGCACTCATCTCTTGAATCTTTCCGTTCACCCCGGCAAGAACTGCGAGAAGTAGCGGTAGAGGTTCCAGAGGATATGGCTGAGGGCTCTGGCTCTGGCGTTGTCCTGAGTGCTCTCTAGTGTGTGGCAGTGGAAAGTCAGCAGGAGCTCCAGCCTCGCGTGGAACTCGCCCAGCGAGCAATTCTCCACGAAGCTGGCGAGGGTTTTCCTCACCTGCTCCGGGCCCATAGACTCGTCTTGCACGAAGCTCTCGCACACGGCGTACAGGTGGAACCAGAACTTGCTGGTGGCCTGGCTGACGCGGCGGGAGGTGATGCCCAGGCAGTTCTTCCACAGGCTGAGCTCGAACCTGCGCCACGCTATGATCTGCGCCGTCAGGGCCTCGGAGTGTATGGCGAGGCTCACCCCGGAGTGGGCCACCTGCTCCCACTCGTGCACCTGGGGGGCAGAGGGGACATTAGAGATTATTATTATTATTATACAATGCTTTATTAGGTGTAAATGGACATTATGTACATACAAATAAATATTTTAACAATTAAAAAAATGGAAACAATATATACAATAAAAATGAAAAAGAATAGAAAATATATAAAACATAAGTCCTAACTAAAGAGATGGAACTGATTGTAATATGAATTTGATACGGTGGATTGTAAACCTAAAACCAGCGCAATTATGATTTAGACTATTTAGGCCCGTATTTTTGAACGTCCCTAAAACTACTTTAGGGACAACCGTCGGGATTTTGAAATTTTTTGGCCAATTAAGTATATAAATTGTGACTTATGAATCTCTCGATTCCACTGAGATCATATAATATAGAGGGAACCTTACCTATCTCGAGTTGAACAAATTTATGCGTCTAACTTTGAACAGCTGATGGTCCCTCTTTCAACAAATCCCGGCTTCTGATTGGTTCAATTTATTTGAATTTTTTGTTTACTTCATGTAAAGGCGGACATCTAAACATCTTTAATTTTCACGTCAGATACCAACTCTTATATTACAACATAATAAGTAGAAAATAAGGAAAGTAAAAGAGGAAGCAAAGACAGAAATTACTAATATGTAAGTATGAAAATAGTAAAAATATTATCTCAGAAGAATTAGGTAGTTTAGGTACCCACTCTTTCGCGAGAGAAAAATTACTACAAGTCCGGCATTGATTTTGAAATCAGCTGATGGTCCCTTTTGAACGCAAATCTTGATACATCGGGTTCCCTCTATGTTATATGACCTCAGTGCTCGATTCCGTTTCCGCACAGGCGCAATATTGGGCCCTATTCAAAAGAAGGAAATGCTTTTTCTTCCGAAATCCAAAGGAGTTGCTTCGATCTACAATAAAAAAGGTTTTGAGTACAATAATGAGTTTTTTCTTTTATCAAATATCAAAAGCTTTTGTTTCTATGGAAGTAAAAGGTACATGTCCATCACAAGCTAAAAATAAAGCTTGCAAACATTTTCTTTGCTCACGAGCAATTACAATTTTTCTATGAAATATGGCCCATTTCGCACAGAGGGTATTTTCACCTCTGTGTGAAAATCATCTGTGTTATTGTTTACATTTTCTAATCTTTTCAAAAATAATTTTTGTCTGGTGATTCTTCTTGTTTAATAGTTTTAAATTTCTTTATCCTTTTTAAGAATTTAAACAAGTTTTTTCCGAGATGGAAGCCAATTTGAAAATAATTATTACTATTTCGATCTCAGCCTTCTCAGCGAAAGAAGTACCTACAATTTATATCTCACAGGCACGTTGAATTTTGATATCAGTGTCGATGGCACGTTGAATTCACCAGTTTTCGTTCCGTCGATTATGATAAGCAACGTCCAGCGAATTCAGGACTCGGATGGGTGACCATTTAAATTTTGGACAATCTTGATGCTAGCTATTCCCGGTCCAACTCAAACTGTGCTATCTATTGTTCAATAATTGAATTAATTTATTAATAAAGAAAAATGTTAATTCATTGTTTTATCACTATCCAATGTTCTCTTTTCAATGTTCTGCATTTTACTTATTTTCTACACAGGTATCTACCAAATGTACTCATTATTCATGATTTCCCAAGCACTTCAAAGACTTTTTATGCTCGACGGTGTCAGGAGTCACAGTGTCCGAGTGGTCTAGCGCACCAGACTTACATTGAAGTGAGCTGAGTTTGAATTCCAGAGGAATTAGACTTTTTTATATCTGTATTTTGGATGTTACGTGGTTCACTAATATCTGGTGTGGAAAAATGAGTATTGGTAGAGACGACCACTTGTGACATACGAGAAAAAAAATGAATATGTTACTTGAAATTTCGTCAACCTACCGACATACGTTGTGATATAAAATCACAAATAAACCAGATACAGCCAGCGTTGATGGCGCTGTGAACGCACCGGTTCTCGTGGGACCACCAAAGTTAAGCAACGTCCAGGTGAAGACTTCGTGATGCTGGCATTTCGACCCAACCCAGGCTGGCTGAAGTTAATGTGGGTAGAAGGTTTGTGAGTTTCCTACGATCGCAGGGTAAAACCCCCGTCGTAATATAAAAAAAACGAGATAGGTAAATGCAACCTTTGTCCTAAAATGAGGAGGGTACAGTAAAAATATTTTTTTTTTTTTTTGCATATATACTTGATTAAAAGATACATATAATATTTTTTATTAATATTTAGAATATAATGACAAATATTTAACTTTCAATAAATACAACATGTCTATTGTAAATTAGTTTGTCCAAACTACTTGTTAGCAAACTTTTTTCTTAATCAGATGTCTTCAGGTCTTTCAGGCTCTATTAGGCCATTCAAAATTAAGGATATCTCTTGAAAGATGTTCGTCTTCCCAAAGAAAATACGTGGATATACGTAGGTATATAAAAAAGCTTTTCTTTCTTTCTTTCTTGGCGGTGCAAAATTAGCGTTTTGTTTGTTTCTCGAATATTGCCAGCATAATTATAAGGAATTATCACAAATTTGTTAAAAAGGTTATCTATTTGATAAATAAATAAAATACAATAATAGTTAGGAAGTAAAATCACTTCCAAGAAATATTATAATGTGTCTTCACGAATTTCAAAAATACCGATGAGAAATCACCGGCAGTTGTAAAGTGACCAATTTCCGAACTCCAAAATTTCAACAAATTTCATTCACTTTTAGGGTCAGCTGATTGGAAATGCAAAGAAACGTATTGTTTATTTATATTTATATCTACATCTTTCTGGCTGAAATGGTTTCTGCTCATGCGCTGAGCAGCGCTCAAGATTTGTGAGAAGCGTTCAAGACTTAAGTTCAAAATAAATTCTGTCTCTGTGGCTGATATGATTCACTGCGCACGCGTATCCGGACAAAAATACGGGCCTTGGCCCGTATTTTTGAACGACCCTAAAACAAATTTAGTGTGAGTGGTCCGGATACGCGTGCGCAGTGAATCATATCAGCCACAGAGACAGAATTTATTTTGAACTTAAGTCTTGAACGCTTCTCACAAATCTTGAGCGCTGCTCAGCGCATGAGCAGAAACCATTTCAGCCAGAAAGATGTAGATATAAATATAAATAAACAACACGTTTCTTTGCATTTCCAATCAGCTGACCCTAAAAGTGAATGAAATTTCTTGAAATTTTGAAGTGTCCGAAATTGGTCACTTTACAACTGCCGGTGATTTCTCATCGGTATAAATGAAATTCGTGAAGACACATTATAATATTTCTTGGAAGTGATTTTACTTCCTAACTATTATTGTATTTTATTTATTTAGCAAATAGATAACCTTTTTAACAAATTTGTGATAATCCCTTATAATTATGCTGGCAATATTCGAGAAACAAACAAAACGCTAATTTTGCACCGCCAAGAAAGAAAAAAAGAAAACCTTTTTTATATACCCACGTATATCCACGTATTTTCTTTGGGAAGACGAACATCTTTCAAGAGATATCCTTAATTTTGAATGGCCTAATAGAGCCTGAAAGACCTGAAGACATCTGATTAAGAAAAAAGTTTGCTACCAAGTAGTTTGGACAAACTAATTTACAATAGACATGTTGTATTTATTGAAAGTTAAATATTTGTCATTATATTCTAAATATTAATAAAAAATATTATATGTATCTTTTAATCAAGTATATATGCAAAAAAAAAAATATTTTTACTGTACCCTCCTCATTTTAGGACAAAGGTAGCATTTACCTATCTCGTTTTTTTTCATATTACGACGGGGGTTTTACCCTGCGATCGTAGGAAACTCACAAACCTTCTACCCACATTAACTTCAACCAGCCTGGGTTGGGTCGAAATGCCCGCATCACGAAGTCTTCACCTGGACGTTGCTTAACTTTGGTGGTCTCACGAGAACTGGTGCATTCACAGCGCCATCAACGCTGGCTCTATCTGGTTTATACAACGTATGTCGGTAGGTTGACGAAATTTCAAGTAACATATTCATTTTTTATTCTCGTATGTCACAAGTGGTCGTCTCTACCAATACTCATTTTTCCACACCAGATATTAGTGAACCACGTAACATCCAAAATACAGATATAAAAAAGTCTAATTCCTCCGGAATTCAAACTCAGCTCACTTCAATGTAAGTCTGGTGCGCTAGACCACTCGGACACTGTGACTCCTGACACCGTCGAGCATAAAAAGTCTTTGAAGGGGTTGGGAAATCATGAATAATGAGTACATTTGGTAGATACCTGTGTAGAAAATAAGTAGAATGAAAACATTGAAAAGAGAACATTGGATATGTGATAAAAACAATGAATTAACATTTTTCTTTATTAATAAATTAATTCAATTATTGAACAATAGATAGCACAGTCTGAGTTGGACCGGGAATAGCTAGCATCAAGATTGTCCAAAATTTAAATGGTCACCCATCCAAGTCCTGAATTCGCTGGACGTTGCTTATCATAATCGACGGAACGAAAACTGGTGATTCAACGTGCCATCGACACTAGTATCAACATTCAACGTGCCTGTGAGATATAAATTGTAGGTACTTCTTTCGCTGAGAAGGCTGAGATAGGAATAGTAAATAATTATTTTCAATTTGGCTTCCATCTCGGAAAAAACTTGTTTAAATTCTTAAAAAGGATAAAGAAATTTAAAACTATTAAACAAGAAGAATCACCAGACAAAAATTATTTTTGAAAAGATTAGAAAATGTAAACAATAACACAGATGATTTTCACACAGAGGTGAAAATACCCTCTGTGTTAAATGGGCCATATTCACTGAAAAATTGTAATTGCTCGTGAGCAAAGAAAATGTTTGCAAGCTTTATTTTTAGCTTTGTGATGTACATATACCTTTTACTTCCATAGAAACAAAAGCTTTTGATATTTGATAAAAAAAAAAAACTCTTTATTGTACTCAAAACTTTTTTTATTGTAGATCGAAGCAACTCCTTTGGATTTCGGAAGAAAAAGCATTTCCTTCTTTTGAATGGGGCCCAATATTGCGCCTGTGCGGAAACGGCATCGAGCACTGAGGTTATATAACATAGAGGGAACCCGATGTATCAAGATTTGCGTTCAAAAGGGACTATCAGCTGATTTCAAAATCAATGCCGGACTTGTAGTAATTTTTCTCTCGCGAAAGAGTGGGTACCTTAACTACCTAATTCTTCTGAAATAATATTTTTACTATTTTCATACTTACATATTAGTAATTTCTGTCTTTCTTCCTCTTTTACTTTCCTTATTTTCTACTTATTATGTAGTAATATAAGAGTTGGTATCTGACGTGAAAATTAAAGATGTTTAAATGTCCGCCTTTACATGTAGTAAACAAAAAATTCAAATAAATTGAACCAATCAGAAGCCGGGATTTGTTGAAAGAGGGACCATCAGCTGTTCAAAGTTGGACGCATAAATTTGTTCAACTCGAGATAGGTAAGGTTCCCTCTATATTATATGAACTCAGTGGAATCGAGAGATTCATAAGTCACAATTTATATACTTAATTGGCCAAAAAATTTCAAAATCCCGACGGTTGTCCCTAAAGTAGTTTTAGGGACGTTCAAAAATACGGGCCTTAGAGTCTCGGAAATGTGAGATGATCAAGGCACTAGTCTGATAATCTAGGTATAATTTTAATGGATACAGAGAGGTGGACAATTGGGACACTGAGGGAAAGGAAGAAATTAAATGTGTCAAGGAACACATAGGCCCTAGTGTATTGTTAAACGCTAATCGGAGTGTTAACTAGATATCCTTCACGCCTAATTGAGAAATTAACTGATTTATTCCAGTGCATAGTGCGAATCGAATAATTAGAGTTTTAAAATTAAGTGCTCGTGCACACTGGTGAAATATTGCTTGCTTATTATTACGAGCTCTCTGATTGGCTGATTCAAAAATATGACACAAAAAAGATAGCGAACGAGATTCTAGAATTAGCTGTTTGAATTTTAATTTGACCCTTTTTGTTGATCCGACCAACATTAAAGAACCAACTAAAATTGTTTCAACTAGAAATCAACAAATTCAAAAATTTAACGTTCAAGTCGAAGCTTAATCTCTCAATTAATATTTATGAGACCATTAAGTCTGACTATGCACTAGGCAGCAAACTTCCTTGGCGTAACGGTTGTGACTACTACCCGTAGTCGGAGATCCCGAGTTCGATTCCTGGTTGGAACCCCCGCCCATCTATAAAAAAAAAAAGCGGGTCAAAGAAAATTTTAACCTTCCCCCTGAAAACCGAGGCCCGTCAAGAAGCGCACCACTGGCTCGTTAGTCAAAGCGGGGAAATCTCCTACGAGCTTGAAAGGGTTTTTGCAGGTGGGGGTTTTGGCCACTCAGCCGTGGGTTCGCCCTTTGGGGGCCAAGGGGTGAAGGAAGGCAACGGGTTTAAAAACCTGCTCCCCTTTGGGGACCCCGGAGAAATCGTACCCCTTTGGGTGCAAAATTAAAACGGTACGCCCAAGCCCCCGGGGGAAATTTCGCAGTGATAATAATAAAAAAACCGAAAATTTTCGAAAAGATAATGAAACATCATTCCAAGAACCCCCTTTTGAAAAACCACGGAAAAAGATTAAATACAAAAAAATTTTTTTTCCAAATTCTTCTTCCCAAAAAATTTGTTTTAGCAAAAATTGCTTATTTTGGGAATTTTTGTATAAAAAACCAAGATTTTTTAAACTTTTGCTGTAAAATCAACCCAACTATTCATATTTCCCTAACCAATAATTATTTAGGGGGGGAAAACCAGTAAAAAACGAATCTTTTTTTAATTAAGGTCAAATTGAAAAAAACTGTCACGAATTAAAATCTTCACCTTTCGATGTGCTCTAATTTTATTTCCCTTTTTTCTTTTTTTTTTTTTAGATATTTTTAAAAAAATTTAAAAAAAAGAACAGAACATTGCCCCATCATCTATCAAAAATTTAAAATGAAAAGAAAGCGCTTTTTCCATCATAAAAATCCATACGGGTTTTTAGTTTGTATCTGGCCTCTTATTCGGAGAAAACCAGCTTTTAAAGTTGCAATCGGGTTCTTTTTTTTCTCTTCCTTTTTTTTTAAAATTTGGGGAAACCCTGCTGAAATTAAAAAAAAAAATCAATGTACCCGAAAAGACAGCAGGGGGGGGCAGCCCCTCGCTGTCGACTTCAGTCTCCACCCCAAAGGCAGGCAGGACCCCAGAAAGCACACTAAAAACACAGGGAACCACTCCACGAAGGGCTTGCCCGGGTTTCAAAGTCCCCCCCACCACTCTAATATTTCTTGGAAGTGATTTTACTTCCTAACTATTATTGTATTTTATTTATTTAGCAAATAGATAACCTTTTTAACAAATTTGTGATAATCCCTTATAATTATGCTGGCAATATTCGAGAAACAAACAAAACGCTAATTTTGCACCGCCAAGAAAGAAAAAAAGAAAACCTTTTTTATATACCCACGTATATCCACGTATTTTCTTTGGGAAGACGAACATCTTTCAAGAGATATCCTTAATTTTGAATGGCCTAATAGAGCCTGAAAGACCTGAAGACATCTGATTAAGAAAAAAGTTTGCTACCAAGTAGTTTGGACAAACTAATTTACAATAGACATGTTGTATTTATTGAAAGTTAAATATTTGTCATTATATTCTAAATATTAATAAAAAATATTATATGTATCTTTTAATCAAGTATATATGCAAAAAAAAAAATATTTTTACTGTACCCTCCTCATTTTAGGACAAAGGTAGCATTTACCTATCTCGTTTTTTTTCATATTACGACGGGGGTTTTACCCTGCGATCGTAGGAAACTCACAAACCTTCTACCCACATTAACTTCAACCAGCCTGGGTTGGGTCGAAATGCCCGCATCACGAAGTCTTCACCTGGACGTTGCTTAACTTTGGTGGTCTCACGAGAACTGGTGCATTCACAGCGCCATCAACGCTGGCTCTATCTGGTTTATACAACGTATGTCGGTAGGTTGACGAAATTTCAAGTAACATATTCATTTTTTATTCTCGTATGTCACAAGTGGTCGTCTCTACCAATACTCATTTTTCCACACCAGATATTAGTGAACCACGTAACATCCAAAATACAGATATAAAAAAGTCTAATTCCTCCGGAATTCAAACTCAGCTCACTTCAATGTAAGTCTGGTGCGCTAGACCACTCGGACACTGTGACTCCTGACACCGTCGAGCATAAAAAGTCTTTGAAGGGGTTGGGAAATCATGAATAATGAGTACATTTGGTAGATACCTGTGTAGAAAATAAGTAGAATGAAAACATTGAAAAGAGAACATTGGATATGTGATAAAACAATGAATTAACATTTTTCTTTATTAATAAATTAATTCAATTATTGAACAATAGATAGCACAGTCTGAGTTGGACCGGGAATAGCTAGCATCAAGATTGTCCAAAATTTAAATGGTCACCCATCCAAGTCCTGAATTCGCTGGACGTTGCTTATCATAATCGACGGAACGAAAACTGGTGATTCAACGTGCCATCGACACTAGTATCAACATTCAACGTGCCTGTGAGATATAAATTGTAGGTACTTCTTTCGCTGAGAAGGCTGAGATAGGAATAGTAATAATTATTTTCAATTTGGCTTCCATCTCGGAAAAAACTTGTTTAAATTCTTAAAAAGGATAAAGAAATTTAAAACTATTAAACAAGAAGAATCACCAGACAAAAATTATTTTTGAAAAGATTAGAAAATGTAAACAATAACACAGATGATTTTCACACAGAGGTGAAAATACCCTCTGTGTTAAATGGGCCATATTCACTGAAAAATTGTAATTGCTCGTGAGCAAAGAAAATGTTTGCAAGCTTTATTTTTAGCTTTGTGATGTACATATACCTTTTACTTCCATAGAAACAAAAGCTTTTGATATTTGATAAAAGAAAAAACTCTTTATTGTACTCAAAACTTTTTTTATTGTAGATCGAAGCAACTCCTTTGGATTTCGGAAGAAAAAGCATTTCCTTCTTTTGAATGGGGCCCAATATTGCGCCTGTGCGGAAACGGCATCGAGCACTGAGGTTATATAACATAGAGGGAACCCGATGTATCAAGATTTGCGTTCAAAAGGGACTATCAGCTGATTTCAAAATCAATGCCGGACTTGTAGTAATTTTTCTCTCGCGAAAGAGTGGGTACCTTAACTACCTAATTCTTCTGAAATAATATTTTTACTATTTTCATACTTACATATTAGTAATTTCTGTCTTTCTTCCTCTTTTACTTTCCTTATTTTCTACTTATTATGTAGTAATATAAGAGTTGGTATCTGACGTGAAAATTAAAGATGTTTAAATGTCCGCCTTTACATGTAGTAAACAAAAAATTCAAATAAATTGAACCAATCAGAAGCCGGGATTTGTTGAAAGAGGGACCATCAGCTGTTCAAAGTTGGACGCATAAATTTGTTCAACTCGAGATAGGTAAGGTTCCCTCTATATTATATGAACTCAGTGGAATCGAGAGATTCATAAGTCACAATTTATATACTTAATTGGCCAAAAAATTTCAAAATCCCGACGGTTGTCCCTAAAGTAGTTTTAGGGACGTTCAAAAATACGGGCCTTAGAGTCTCGGAAATGTGAGATGATCAAGGCACTAGTCTGATAATCTAGGTATAATTTTAATGGATACAGAGAGGTGGACAATTGGACACTGAGGGAAAGGAAGAAATTAAATGTGTCAAGGAACACATAGGCCCTAGTGTATTGTTAAACGCTAATCGGAGTGTTAACTAGATATCCTTCACGCCTAATTGAGAAATTAACTGATTATTCCAGTGCATAGTGCGAATCGAATAATTAGAGTTTTAAAATTAAGTGCTCGTGCACACTGGTGAAATATTGCTTGCTTATTATTACGAGCTCTCTGATTGGCTGATTCAAAAATATGACACAAAAAAGATAGCGAACGAGATTCTAGAATTAGCTGTTTGAATTTTAATTTTGACCTTTATGTTGATCCGACCAACATTAAAGAACCAACTAAAATTGTTTCAACTAGAATCACAAATTCAAAATTTAACGTTCAAGTCGAAGCTTAATCTCTCAATTAATATTTATGAGACCATTAAGTCTGACTATGCACTAGGCAGCAAACTTCCTTGGCGTAACGGTTGTGACTACTACCCGTAGTCCGGAGATCCCGAGTTCGATTCCTGGTTGGGGCAGACTTTTCGAAGGAAATTATGTTCCCTCCAAACACGTATGGCTGGCATTTCCGGCCCTACTAAGGCTGGGTGAGGTTAATGTGGGTAGCTGGTATGATAATAGAGGGTAAAACCCTCGTCCTGAATTCTTCAAATCAGGACGTTGAAGCCAAATAGAATCAACAGGTCAAAATAGATCTAAATAGAGGTCGGTGCTTCTCTTGTGGAACTCCGACCAGTCTATAATTATAAATGCCCTAGGTCCGTAGACAATTACCTTGCCCATGAGAATCTCGAGGCCCGTCAAGAAGCGCACCACTGGACTCGTTATGTCGAAGCTGAGGATTCTCTCTACGAGCTTGGCAATGGTTTGCAGGGTGGGGTGGTCTGGCCACTCAGCCAGTAGATTCGCCACATTGGCGGCCAAGGTGTGAAGGAGAGGCAGACAGGTTGAAACCTGCTCCACGTTGGGATCCCGGTAGAAATCGTACTCCTTGTGGTGCTGATGGAAACGGTACGTCAGAGCCACCTGAGGAAATACCAGTGATAATAATATGAGTAACCCTAAATTTCGATAGACAATGAAACATCAATTCCAGAGAACCACCTCTTGAGAACACGAAAAAAACATAATACAAAATAATTGATTTCTAAACACATGTATTATTTTACACATATATTGCTGAAAGTTTGGCATTATTGTAGAAATACTAAGATTTTAAACTTTTGCTGAAAAAACTAGGCAGCTAATCACATTAATCTAACCATTAATTAGTTGGGGCGGCTAACCATATGACTCGGATCGATTGAAACCAAAAAAGTCACCAATCCAAATCTTCACCATGCTGAGTGTGTTCTAATTTAGTTTTTTTTTTTTAAGATATATTTTTTATTTAAAAAAAAGAACAGAACATTGTCATCATCTATCTAATTTTCAATGTATGAAAGCGCTGCTCCATCATCAAATCCATACGAGGTTAGCTTGTATCTTGTGCCTCGTATTCGGAGAGATACAGCTCTTATGATTGCAATCTGTGTTCTTTTTTTTTAAATTGGGAACTGCTGAAAGCTGAAACATAATTATGTACATACCTCAGACATGAGCAGCAGGGAGGGCAGCACTTCGCTGTCGACTTCAGTCTCCAGCCCAGGCAGGCAGGACCCCAGCAGCACACTGAACACATGGAACCTCTCCACGAACGGCTTGACCGGGTCAAAGTGCCCCCCACCACTCCCGACGCCCCGTCCCCCCTCCAGCCAATGCGTGGAGGTGAAGGTCTTCACGATGGACGAGTGGAGCACACACGTCTCCAGCATGGACTCCTCCGAGATGCTCTTCTCCAGGGACTTCACCATGTTGGCGCCCGTCGTGCTCTCCTGGAAGAGAGAGAGGATATGGTTAGTTCATTCCTATGGTAAGTATTCAATTTTGGTACTGTTTCCTTTAAATGGGCCCGAAAGTTTGAATATCATTGATATCAATAGGAAAATCTGTAGTTACTTTTATATTATGTACCTATATTTATGTTTGTTTGTTTTATATTATGTGTAAATATACTGCGACTTTTGGTTGCGAAAGTTATTCATTATTAATAGGAAAATCTTCTTTTGAAATTCTGAAATTCTGAAATCGATATCTGAAATGGATATCTGAAAGTAATTGATATCTGAAATAAAATCTTATTTAACAAAATCGAAGACATACTTCCTAAAACAATTAAAAGACTATCTATTATTACATCCATTTTACTCCATAAATGAATATTTAGAGGAACTCTGATGTCACATACCTTTAATCTTATTTTCTAAGAATTGCAAAATGCTTATAAATCCCTCTTATTGCACATCTAGACTATAAGACAAAGCTACCTACCAAATTTCAGCTTCCTAGGACTTACCAGTTCGGAGAAACAGTGATGATCAGTCAGTCAGTCAGTCAGTGACTTTGACATTTATATATTAAGATTATTACTAATACTTTGCGCACATATATTTTGATTTTCACTATGCCTATAATTTTAAATTGACGATATTCATATTTTTTGTAAAAAAAAAAAAAAGAATAAATATATTTTGATTTGATTTGGTCCTCCTACCTCCAGACTAGGCGCATTCTCAAACTCGGCAAACTCGTCCCTGTGCGTGGGGAACATCTCCCGGACGTAGCGGTCAATCTCCTCGTCCTCCTGCTCCGTGGTGCAGTGGGTTCGAGTCTTGTGCAGGTACAGGCTTTCCTCTTCGAGCGCCTCTTGCGCGGCTTTGTCGGCGCGCGCGTGCCATGACGTCACGAGTTGCGCCAGGATGCGCCTCATCGTGACCCAGCTGCGCCCCCTCAGCCCCCCGCCCTCGCTCCACAGGATGTTCTGCAGCTCCTCCAGACAGCACTTGACCAAACTGAGGAACACACGAGTCATGATAATTAATAAATTATTATGGGTGGAAGAGATTGCCATAGGCAATAACCCCGCCCTTTAGTTAGGACATATGTTTTCAAATATTTTCTATTCTTTTTCATTTTTATTGTATACAGGGTGTCCCACCAAACTTGGACACCTCAAATTACTCGGCCCCTGAAAGAGTTTTTGAAAAATAAAAAAATCTAGGGTACATGTGCTAATTATGCGGTTTCAGTTATGAATTTTTTTATATACAGGGTGGTTCAAAAGTCAGAAATTGAGGTGTCAACTTTCGATTTTTAAATGGATCGACCTGAATTTTATTGGATAATTTTACTTCTAAATGATTCTTAAGTACTTTTTTAAACAAAAATTTTACATACAGGGTGGTTTTTTTTCGACCAATTTTTTTTCTAAAGCTTGAATAACTCAAGTTCGGTTAATTTTTTCGATAACAAGAAGAGAATGTGTTTGTGTAATGAATACACGCACTTTTAATTGGCATCAAATTTTTTTATACAGGGTGGTTCACAAGTGAAATAATGACTTGATTTTTTTTAAAACCGAGTTTTTTTTAATTTTTTATTTAGGATTAATAATTCTCGTCTAATTTTACACATTTTTCGTTAGTCATATCGAAAAACAAAACTAAAGTGTTGTACAGGGTGAGACATAATTTTTTTGTAACACCCTGTATATGGGCAGTCAAAGAGACGCAAAATTAAATATAAAAACTAAATGTGCAAGAAAAACTTTGATTCTTAATTAAACTAAAAAGTTATGGTTTTTTAAATAATATTGTCGCATGGACCACCCTGTAGATATTTTCTTAAACTATCATGTAGGTATTCTAAGTTGTATAAAATTCGACGAACACTTCGAATCATGTGGGAAAAACAAGTAAAAAACACGAATTTGAAGCCATTTTCAATTTGGTGTCCACACTGAATGATTTTAAAACTTGAAATAAAAAGTAGGTAGGTGTAGACACAAAATTGAGCATGGCTTTTTGAATTCATTTTTTTTCTTTCAGATTTGGACTCCTCGTTGAATTTTAGACAGTTTCGACTACCCATATGATGGTTTAAGAAAACATCTACAGGGTGGTCCATGCGACAATATTAGTTAAAACACCATAACTTTTTAGTTTAATTAAGAATCAAAGTTTTTCTTGCATATTTAGTCTTTATATTTAATTTTGCGTCTCTTTGACTGCCCATATACAGGGTGTTACAAAAAAATTATGTCTCACCCTGTACAACACTTTAGTTTTGTTTTTCGATATGACTAACGAAAAATGTGTAAAATTAGACGAGAATTATTAATCCTAAATAAAAAATTAAAAAAACTCGGTTTTAAAAAAAATCAAGTCATTATTTCACTTTTGAACCACCCTGTATAAATTTTTTTGATGCCAATTAAAAGTGCGTGTATTCATTACACAAACACATTCTCTTCTTGTTATCAAAAAAATTAACCGAACTTGAGTTATTCAAGATTTAGAAAAAAAATTGGTCGAAAAAAAAGCACCCTGTATGTAATATTTTTGTTTAAAAAAGTACTCAGGAATCATTTAGAAGTAAAATTATCCAATAAAATTCAGGTTGATTCATTTAAAAATCGAAAGTTGACACCTCAATTTCTGACTTTTGAACCACCCTGTATAAAAAAAAATTCATAACTGAAACCGCATAATTAGCACATGTACCCTAGATTTTTTTATTTTTCAAAAACTCTTTCAGGGGCCGAGTAATTTGAGGTGTCCAAGTTTGGTGGGACACCCTGTATATTGTTTTTTTTTTTTCATTTTTTCACTGTTAAAATTATTATTTGTATGTACATAATGTCCTTTTGTATCTAATAAAGAATTGTATAATAATAATAATAAATGAACTTTTATTTGGATCAAAATTATGAAAAATACAAAATCAAATTATTATGATACTACAATACTGAATTACATCTTGGGGTGGAGCATATAAAAATGTACTAACTAAACTGATGACTACACAAAAAATGCTACTAAGTACTATACTGAACCAATACTGACTTTTTCACAGTATTGGTTCAGTACTGACCAACTCTTAATGACATATACAAAACAGTAACATAAAGCATTAAATACAAACAATACTGCAGTTTAGTATGGTTCTTGATGGTTTTAAGCATTTCAAAATGTCCATTTCTTAAAAGTTGATCTTTTTCACATTCAAATCTGACCGTCCCAATAGATCTCTGAAATTAGTAATCATTGAACTGAACCTTTCTCATCCTGCCAGGAATATTTTTTTTTCATCCGCACGTGCTATTGTAACGAAGGGTCTCTATTGAGAAAAAAAAAGAATTTCCTTGTCCTTTTTTATTTAATTGTTGTTATCCTTCGAAAAATGGAACAGTGAAAAAAAAAATATTTTGACTAATGAGGTATTGTTTGACAAGTCTATTATCAGAAATGCTTTTACCATATTTATCTTATTTTGAATATCTTTAGTTCAACCAAACTTTTGTGTAGTATCATAGAGATTACATAAGCATACATATTTGGGTATTTGATATTTTTGGATGGACATTGTTCAAAATAGCTACCAAATATTTTTATTTCACCAGCACGGCCATGCCTCGGTGAACGCACCGCAGGCCTAATTGCATTAATCGAAACTACTTTTGCTTTGCAGAACTTAGGGCATTTTATGTCTATCCGTCATCAGGAGGTTTTATCACAAGTCCATGAAATTTGGGACATTTTCTAACAAGCCCATTAAAACGTCAAGACTCTCGTTAAGTTAAGTTTTCTGCCTTTCTGGTAAACAATTAGTTACAAGTAATAAAATTAATAAGTGTCTCTTGCTATGTATCTGAATCGCTAAAGTTTTGGAATTAATAGACGTTGTTGTAATACTTTTGTGTGCAATGGTCTCGATTTCCGTACTGTCTAAGATGGGGAAAACCAGTGCTAAATCATGGCTTAAGAACTTGATTTTGTCAATTAATTTCCCCCCTAATATTCACATGACCGGAATTACAGTTGTCAAGGCGTTGCGTCGGTCTGGCAATCCAGAGTCCGTGGGTTCGAAACCCAGCCGGGAAGAAAAAAAATTCCATAATTTTTTAACACAATTTATTTAAATATCGAGGTCATTTTATGTCAGCAGTTTTATCCAGCCACTTTTTCAGGGATGTATGGAAATTTCTTAAACTCTCTGATCTCATAAAGCCAGCAATAATTTAGTATCGCAAAAAAATAGATCTGTCAAAATTAAAGAATTAGATATTATTTAAAATTTTGGTGCTCTAAAATTTCGTGAAAATAGTTAAGAACTGTTGAGAAATGGAAACTCCTGAGAGTCTCAACTCAAGCCGTCCCTACCCTGTATCATTGCCTGCCCGTAGTCCAAAGATCCTGAGTTCGATTTCCGGTTGGAGCAGACTTTTTACAAAAAAAAAATCTGTTTCCTCCGAACACGTGAGGCTGGCACCGGCCCTGCCCAGGCTGGGTAAGGTTCATGTGGATAACTGATGGTACTGTTCCCAGCGAATTGAGGGTGAATCGCCGGTCATGACAATCTCAAATCAGGGCGTTAAAACCGAATAGAATCAATGTACATGAAAGGAGCTAGACATTGTATCTGGGCGTCCATATGATCCTCTCACCATCGTGATATAGGTTATGCTTTTCTCACGGACACGGAATTATTGTTTTTAAAGTGCCTGATTGGAAAGAAAATACTGGCTGGGATAATGCTGACTGCTATCATGACTTTGAGAATCTTCACGGCCGGCCCCTTCTTCTGCGATGAACCCACAGTTCAGGTAACATGAATTTATTTTATTGTTTTTCTATTTACGAGAGCGCGTGATTAGTTCAGTGGTTAAGCACTCGCTTGCCATGCGGAAGTTCTCGGGTTCGATCCCCCGAGCCGACGAAATTTTTTATTCTAAACATGGTT
>CM044960.1:18002255-18052519 GCA_024516035.1 Bactericera cockerelli
AATGTTAAGGAGACAAAACACTTTCCATGGAACTATTGGGCGCAGCTCACACCTCTACAATAACAAAAACAAACAGTTAAAGGGGAATTGAGATAGTTATTCTCTTCCATGTAACATTCAAATAATAATAAGATTCAAATAATCAGTTCCGGATGCACTGTCTATAAATGAGAGAGATAGGTTTTTTAGTGGGTGGAAATCCTACTCCCCATGTTAACCGGGTGTCTTTCAAAGATTTTTCCCCTAACTCCCCCCTCTTAAAAAAAAAGATTCAAATAATAATAAATACAGTGGAATTAGCTCACCGATTCCGCAGGCCGGCGGGCAGATCCTTCTTGCCCACATCAGTGGCGGGGTTCATGGCGGCCAGGAGACGGAAGCTGCAGTGGCGGGGCACGGGGGCAATGTCCCCCCTCTCGTAGAGACACACCGAGCCATGCCTCTCCAGGAGACCCGACAGGCATTGCAGAGTCTCCGCGGAGGCGAGGTTGATCTCGTCCAGCAGGATCCAATGACCTAGGGGTAGATATACATACATGTATCCATTTGTTTACATAATAAATAAAGATGTTTTTTTTTTTTTTATTATATCTATTACAATTTTCATGGTAGCACAATTTTCATGGGTAACATATTACTTTTCCGTATTTTTTTTATTTTTTTTTTATTTAAAGGTGAGTGTTTCACAGCCGTTTTTATTTTGTAGCCATGAAACAGGAGCTACTGTAGACGCTTGTGGTCTGTGTTGTAGCCTACCCATCCCGTAGTATGCCTCCCCTCTGATGGGCATACTACGGGATATATTTTATTGATCCCATAATTACACCACTAGTCGCTTTTCACATTAAAGTAGCAACTCATTTCTCCTCATGCAGTATGGAAGGACCCCGGGCGACCAAGTACCGAGTAGAAAAATGTCTACGCAGCTGGGGATCGAACCCAGGTCATCGTGCGTGCTAGCCTAGTGCGCTATACCACTCGTCCACGGTGACTAAATCGATCCGTTCAACAGGTTTCAAAAAAAAATCCGAGGGGACATAGCCATGTGCTCATTAATATTATCCAACATATAAAATTATACACATTGAAATTATTTTTGTACCGCTAAATTTCTCGTGCACATTCAGTGTATACTCGCAGGGACCTAGTTGGTATTGAAACATTCATTGTGATACGATTTATTTAAAATAAAAACAGTTTCTTAAGAGTGATTCAAAAGTAAATTAAGGATGCTTCTCAGTCATGTCTGAAAGATTCCCCAGACATCGCGAGTTTGTGATATCATACATCGCCTCTTACAAGAGATGAGAAGTGGTCTGGTAACTCACCCTCCCGCAAAGCTTTGACTAGCGTTCCCTCAATGAACGAAAATGCCATTGCATGTTGATTATCTGACTTCTTTTTTGAGCTGACGTGAAGTTTCCTCAGTTTCCTCAAAAGGTCTCGCCAGTCAGCAGATAGTTTACTTGAGTCAGCAGATGATTCGCTAGCGTCTGATGAGGCCGGGGGTCAGTCAACAGTTTCTGTTGAGCGGACTCGGCTACGTTAATCATTAGACTTAGGAGAACTTTCCAGTTGCTCTGACTGAAGTATTCCTGCGAGAGAGAACAGTAAACCACGGATAAAATTATCTCGATATGGACAAAAAACAAATAAAAAAAATCATTTCTTGTACTACGTAATCACGTAAAGTTTAGTTTAAAATAATCATATTTGTGTTGATCCGTGATGTCAGAATTATTCAAATTTTTATTTGCTACATTTTTATCGAACTTCGGACTCAAACCACCGATCTTGATAAAAGTCCGCCGCCTTATCCATCAAGAGATTAAATTAATCTCTTGATGGATAGAGTTTAAATAATTCATGTCTTGTCTAATTCTACATGCTTTATCTAATTTTACATATTCTAAAACAAAGATCTATTAATTTTAAATATGTATTAATAAAAAGGTAAACTTACTGAGAGTTTGGTCATAAAGGTTTTGTTTTTCTGCATGGGAAAAGTTTGTCGGAACAGGGATTCAAATGAATCTCGAAGAGGTTTCATTTTAAGCTTGAAGTCGATTGGTTTGAAACTGCAAAGAAAAACATTATCGTAAACTTACAAGTATTTCAAAGAACAGTATGGCTGCTGTTAGTAGATCACAGAAGTGACCGGGAGCACTGTCGCACAGGATTTTGACACAGACTGACTAATATTTAGGCTCACTTCATCGATAAATGGTTTTAGAACTGATAAGCTGAGGGCCGAATTATAAAACAGGATTAGATTTAATCTAAGTGAACACTATCACTGAACTCAGGCTATATTGTGCTGTGATTGGTTGAAAACTCAGGCTTAGCTTAACTTTAATCCTACTTCATTATGAGGCCCTTAGATTTTATAGGTACATACTTTCAATAAATTTAATAACTTTGGCATTAGATACACCGGAAAATCAATACGTAAGGTACAAGCTCATGATTAAAAGATTTAAACAATCCTACAGATTGCGATTTCTTAGCTCATGATTCAGTTAAGGGCCATCTTGACTATTTATTTTCTTGACCTGAAAACATCGACTGAATTGGAGCCCTAGAACCCAAACTCACCCGCCCAGAAGATCCGTACTGTCACTCTGCTGGTTCATATTGATAACCACTAGACTATTGTTAGTGTGCTGGGCTAGCAGTTGCAGCGTGGTGGTTTTTCCAGTGGCCGTTTCTCCTACCAACAGCACTGGTTCTGATCGGGTCAAGCACACAGCTATCTTCTCGATGAGGCAGGAAGCAATACGCGTCAGCGCGAAGTTGTCTTTCACATTGCTTACTCTGAAAAAAAGAGAAAAGTTAAAATAAAAAATAAGCTAATTTTAAGCTTGATGTGGATTATTAAACTCTAACTTCTGGGTAGGTAAAGAACTATTATGAAACAACTTGAGCATTTACAGAGGTGAACTAAATCAACCTATATCATTTATTATTAATTTTCTTAATATTATTATTATCATCATCATTATCTTTTCTTTTTTTAACTTTTTTATTCTTGTTATTTCTTCTATAGTGTATACTATGTAATTGGGTGCTGGCTAACTTTTGTAAAGCCAACACCTGTATTGTACTGCACTCTAAATAAAATATACTTATACTTATTCCGAACCATCCCTGAAATTTAATCCTGATTCATGCCTAGAAGATATTCATTTGTATCTACAATCTGAAGCTGAACTCACCTGAACGGTAAATCACCGGTGGATACGCGGTCTAATGAAACGCGCCCCACTATACAATGCTTCTCCTGCAGCTGAATGGTTGGTCTGTGCAGGTTGAGGAAGTAGTCAGCTTTCATGTGAACGATACCCAATGTGGCGGCAACACGTCTGCCCAGGCTCTCTCTGATGTCTGTGTGAAATAGAAGATAGGTACATATTATGTTTATTACTGATTTCTTGTAAGAATATTACGTAAGTAGATTAGTGATGAATGAGGAACAAAAGAATGTATGTTTGGGTAATTCCTGAAGAATTTTTATTGACAGGCACGAAACATTTAAAACTAATACCATTTCAAAGAAAAAATGGGATTTTTTTCAAATTAAAAACCAAGCAATGATGTTTTCCTTGAACTGTCAGTGTAAAAGGAGGAAGAAAATAATTAGATCTAAGTATGGACAGAATAAAAGACTATGTTTCACACATTTCCCCATACAATGTTGAACACATACTCGTAGAAGCTGATACATCACTTAAATTTGCCCAGAGTATTGATATTTACGTACCAGGTTTGGCAACATGGGCCAGGAAGATGTCAAGAGCTTCCTGGCATACCGTTAGTCCAGACTCTTGAGATGTCACTTGGAAATCTTTCTCTACTCGGACGCACCATTTCATAAGATCTCTGCAAGACAAAAATAAGTTTACCTCTGTATTAACACTCAGTATTATTTTTTTTTTTTTTAGTCAGTTTGTGAAAAAAAATTAGAAGTCCACGTATTCATTAGAATCAGACAAGTTCAAACACATGGGTATGATGTTGCTGTTGTTATAAGGGCGCGCCGCGGCGTAGCTAAACTACAGATTTACCACCTGTTTGCAGTTTCCCAATTAGACTGTTATTGGAAGTATATGATACCCCTCTTGATTGGCTGATGAACTAAAAACATGTTTTATTTATTATAATAACACTCTTCACTGGAAGGTAACCACCAGACGAGGTTAATGCTCAAAGTATTTTCCCCTCAGAGTCTTATTATTATGTGGTCACAAACTCAAATTAATAAGGAAAAATTCATGCACTGGGTGGGATTAGAACCAACGGATCCCTACGCTACCTGGATTACCAGACTAGCGCGTTAAACATTTGACTATCAGTGCACCTAAAACTACCATTTAGTTAATTTGCTTTCGTGATTTCACAAATTTTCACTCACTTGATATCTAGAGAGCAATCAAGTGTTTCTTGAAAACAAAGGTTTTTAAGAAACGCTTTCGTATCAAATGACCTAGATGTTAAGCAACAACAAAAAGAAACGCTTACCTAGTAGAGGTAAGACGACACACATCCGCCAGATGTTCTGCTATCTCTTCTGAGTTCTCGTGAAGACCAGAAGAAAACAGGAGAAATACTTTAACCATACGGGATGCGACAGTGGACAATATGGGGAACTGAAACCAAAACAAAGGATAAGAGGTACAGATGATGATGATGATTTTTTCTTCTCCTACCAACACCAAATACGAGTGTATTATATAAATAACATACGAGTACATTGGTAGTAGTGACCGTGGTCAAGTAGGTAGCGCACTCGGCTTGTACGCAGGTGACCTGGGTTCGAATACCGACGAGGCCAGGTTTTTTCGGCTCCAAAAAATAAACTGAATCAAATCCAAGAAGTATTTAGGTTCAAGTACCCACACTATAAAACACAACAGTACCACTAGTAAGTAATAAATGATTCTCACCTTGGTTTGAATAATACACTCAAGTTCGTCCGGGGTCATGGGTTCCATATTGACTTGTCGCCATAATTTACTCAAAAGGTCTGTGGCGGGGGTTCTCTTCTGAAAACTGATCCCCGTAGCTCCACTCAAGATTCTAAAATGAAAAAAATAGAAAGAAATAAACTATCTAACGACCTAAGTCACACATTTTTTGTCAATATTATCCTTGTACCTAATAATTGAATTCACATTATGGACAGAGAGTAAGAAAAGGCTCTTAAACAAAGTTACACACATATACAAAAGAAATATTCAAAAACAATTTTGGAATGAGTGAGTGTTTATGTTTGTTTGCTTTGTGCATGAAATAAACAGCTTACTTCATTGTAAATTTATATATGAAAAAATGTATCATGCATAACATCAACAGAAATTAATATAGAACACAGTTCATGCTATTTAAATTTAGTTAGTGTAAACAACCAACTTTTTTAGAAGAAGTTAGTTCTACCCTAGGTTTACCTCTGGGTGAAGAATAGTTGGAATCCATGCACTGGAACAAGGTTATCCTTGAAGCCAGGTACATTGAGACTGTTGTTCTGTATCAGAGACTGGAATAGTGCAACAACATCTGAGCTCACTGAGTCAATGTCTTCCAGTAGAAGCCAATAGCCATTCATCATTGCCTGTAGGGTAATAATAAGCAGAGGGGTGAGGTTAGTTTTCTGTTTTGAATTTTATGAGGTATTAATAGAATGTCTAGTAGTCACCTTGTTGAAGTAGATGGTGCACTGGGCTTGCAACAGATGTCCTTGGCCGAATCCCAGCAGACCCAAAGTCTTTCTGGGCGGAATGGCAGCATCCGAGATCCGAAATTTGGTCATCTTGTACAAACTGGGTGCATTACACACTTCACTTGGTCATGTCGACTA
The DNA here is from genome assembly GCA_024516035.1 of Bactericera cockerelli. Taxonomy (NCBI): domain Eukaryota; kingdom Metazoa; phylum Arthropoda; class Insecta; order Hemiptera; family Triozidae; genus Bactericera; species Bactericera cockerelli. Next base: position 18,008,110 of record CM044960.1, read on the forward strand.
TTTTTTCTATTCACTAAAGTTGTGACTAAAAACAAAACTATTCACGATAATTATGAACACAAGATAATAACACCCACATACCTGAGTGAGAATACCTGGCTGCCATATGAACTCCCCCATAATATCTGTACACTTGTAGGATCCTAGCAACATCTTGGCATCCAACTCTTCTCCCAACTGTACGGTAAGGAAATGGGGCTTCCTCTTTCGTCCTGTGATCTCAGCTAAATGATGAACAAGAGCAGTTTTGCCACAACCCACTGGTCCAATGAGGCAAACTGGTTTTTGAGATGCTACTGCCAGGGCAAGACTTTGGATATTCGACTTGGCTGATGGTACAAGAACCAATTGCTCACTCTGAAGATGATAAAAGAAACAAGTCTCTGTGTTACTTCACAGGATAAACAAGCATGTATCTAAAGTTAAAAAAGAAGGTACATAATTCAAATTTTAAACAATTTTCTTTCTGGACTTTAAGTTATAATGAGAGTTTTTAATGATACTCTACAAGGCCCGACATTATTACAATAACTTCTATCATAAATCTAGGGTATAACATGCATACTAAGACAAGCTGATTTTAAAGATTACCTAAAAAATAATAGATTTTGGGGTACTTGTATTTTTTTTTAAGTGTCTAAGTTGCAAAAATGATTATAATATTATGATAGCATACATTAAAATTGAAGAGAATCTCCTACTGAACAGGCATTTTAGACCCACTAAAGGAATAAATACTTAGAATAAGAACAACCAAAAAGCCCAAGACTTGTCTGTTCACAATATTACCTCTACATCCATAGGTTTTCTAGGAGAAATTTCTACAGGAATATCAAATTGCACACATTGCACTTCAATTCCTTCCACTGACACACTTTTCAGTGTTGAACAAGTTAGATCTGAAACAAAATATAATTATAATGAAATGTCTTGATATTATTTGTTTTTAAATAATATTACTGGAAATGTACCTAATAAGTAATAATACCATTTTGTTACACTTAATGCTTGCTAAAGTGGGCTCTAGCAAAATGAGTTGTCCAATACAGTTGAACCTGGATATAAGAGAAATCAAGGGACTGGATTTTTTTCTCTTTTATATCCAGATTTCTCTTTAAAAAAGTTGTTTTCCCTTATACAGAGATAAATTTGACTTGGAAATCATTCACATATATTCAGGTTTCTCTTACCTATGTATATCCAGTTCACCTACTGTATCAAAAAAATTTTATTCCTTATCTAACCTATCAAATTTAATCAGGGTTGACTGAGTTTACAAGAGTATAAAATGTACAGTTTTTTGAGTTTTTGAAGTGGAAAAATGTTATGGCAATAATTTGGGCACTAAACTGTGAACACAATTCATTATTAGACATGTATAGTAGGTAAAATTATTTCACCAAGTGTGTAATTCAATAATTATTATAATTACCTGAAAATTCTTGTACAATTTTTTCTCTCCTGAAATGGTGGTCAAGTCTACATTGAATGGAAGATATATTCATATTTTTCATAATTTTTTCAACTTCCTTTTCATTTAGCTGGTTCACAATGGCCAGACATTTGATCACCAACCTAAAAAAAAGGTTGTTACCCAATAGTATGAGGGGGAAATGAGACAAAACTTATTTTGTTACTGTAATGTGTAGGGTTAGACTTTCACCAGTTTGTTAAACCTAATGTCCTTAAAATTATGTCAAAATCAAAATTCTAGGGCAATAGAACAAATCAATCACAATTAAACTGTTGGAAAAGGATGTGCCTTCCCATTTAATCAAGATCATACTATGGTATAAAATCACTGAATAGTGAATAGTATACAGAGTATCCCTCAATTTATTTTCACCAGAAATCATTTTGACACAAATAAAATGGGAAGGGTATTTAAAAAGTTGAGGTTTTTTTGTGATTCATTTTTATAAAGGGTGATCCATAAGTTGGTTTTTTTTGGTGTCAAAGTTCAATTTTAATATGAGAAACTCTCTTATTACTTTAATAGGTGTCACCATGGCTGAGGAGAGTACTGCACAGGTTTGCACACACAGTGACCTGGATTCGATACCCAACAACATGGATATTTTCTGCTCTAATGTCCACTGTTCCTTTGTGAGAAATGAGCAGCTATTTCTATGGATAGTGATCCAATTTGACTGGATCACTAGCCTATATTTTGGAAACAACCCTTCTGTAAGTAGGAAGTATTAATTTCATTTAATTTTCTCACTTCTTACAAATTACCTACACCTATTAGAATGAAACCATTATATGTATATTTCTTACCATTTAGATGTTTCACTTTGAACATTGAAATATTTTTCAATAAAACAAGACCACTTCCAATGATTTCTAAAGTACACTGGACAAGTTTCTAGACACAACAACACAAATCTCAAGATATCTTCATCTTCATTTTCTTCCTGTCTCTCAGTCTGTGGTGGATGTTTAGATTTTTTCTTTTTAATTTCAGGTTCATTGTTATCTGGTTCAAACCATGGTGGTGGATTGGACTCAAAATAACTAATGCATAAGCTGAAACACAAACATAGCGTGAAATATTGAGAATACACAATAAAATAATTTATTTATTATATCTTTTAGTTCTTGCCCAACTAAAACTCTAGCAGGTAGGGATCTTACTGTTTCCTATATTCTACAGGTTCTGTCATAGAAACTTGACTAACTGCATTAAGAATATGTAGAATTAAAGCTGTAGGGATGAGAATAGAGAAAATAAATTAACTTACTTTTGAGAACTAGGGTGTTTTTCGACCAAAAGATCTCTCAGACCCATACATTTCTTTCGATGAGAAATGACATCGAAATTGGTCTTGACTGTTTCCATTATTGTACCTGAAGCTTAGGTAATTTCACATTATAACACCTTTTAAGATACTGATACCTAGGTCTTTAAAAGCACATTGTAGAGCCAAATATTGAACGGGTGATAAATTATCTACATTGATTATTAATCAGTCTTATCTAATCTAGAATACTAAATTAATAGAGAATGGAGCTATCCCACATGTTCAAAAGGGATGAAATAATTATTTATTTGTTTACATTTTTTAAATCGATAGGGTTAGATGTAGTTCAAGAAATTTCCGCTGCATAACGTTAGTGGTTCAAGCATGGAGGTGTAATGTAATGGAGTGGGAATATTTTTGATTTGGGAAGACAGATGTATGTATTGTCAGAATTGTATCATAGCGTGTAGATTAATATTGTATCTTCATTTCTGTTCACATTAATTTTCCTATTATAAATTTCCGTCCATTATTTTTACTAGCGGTTTGCACCTGCTTCGCCAAAGCATCACACACACACACACCCAAAAATCACAGAGACCTAAACACACCACACACAGACATCTACACTGACATGTGATGCATTCTATAACCACCGCCAATGCACGACGTTTATATACCTACTTACCGTTTATATCCTAGCTCGGCGTTTCTTATTATAACAAACTTGCATTATCAAATCCTATAACTTGTATGCCAAATTTCAAGTATCTGGCACTTTCCATATTAAAGACGCAATGTTTATCAAGTCACCCATTCATGGGTTGTCCATGATAAGTCCTGCAATATGGGTTTATTTTATCTTAAAAAGGTGTCTTCTCGGGACTCGAACCAAAGAATATTTTACTTGTTTATTTTGTACTTTTTAAATATATAAAAAAAACATTCATTCCATTTTAAATTCTGGAGATACGAAGATGTAACCCCTAGGGTCGTTAACTGGACATTCAAAAATTCGAATTACTTATTGAGGACCACTTTGTCGTTTCAAGCCGTTTTCGAGAAAAGATTGGATCACCTGGGTGATCAGAGTGGTTTTGATCACCCTGTATACAGGGTATTAAAAAAAGCATATCTACCTACCATTAATTATTATTATTAAACAAATTCGATCAAACTTTATTTTCATTCTTTATACACGTAGATACAGTGAAAAGGTACAATTATGTATTAGTATGATGAAGGGTGGTGATAATTAATGCCTTCGGCATGTTCTTCCAATAGTAGGTGTTTACGGTGATTTCCAAAAATCACTGAAGCATTTTATCTGATCTCAACGTTGCCACCGTTTTTCTGGACCACCCTGTATATAATTTCTTTGAAACGTGAGAATTAAAAAAAAAACATATTTAATTACTTCTGTGTACTTAAGCTGAGTACCCCCTGGTGTTGTTCAACAATATTGATCAAAACTGCACCACCCCACCTAAAATTCTTACACGCTCACAATGCAAGGTTTTTTTTAACAACATGCTATATTTACAAGTTACAATAAAAATAACAGACAGAATCACTACATAAATGCAAAAAAAATATTCTTCTCATTTGGATTAAATAAAATATGCTGTGAAAACTATTTGAAACCAGCTATCTCCTCCCTTATTCCCAAAAAGTCATAATAAAAAAGAAAATGAAAAGCCATCATTGAAAATTAGGGTTGAAATTTAAAATTCGTACTTTCAAATCAATGGAAAACACGAAGTTATTTATATTTTAATCTAAAGTACAAGTAAAAAGTAGTCTTAATTCTAGAAGAAAAAACTAAAATATATTTTTAAAGAAAAATCAAAATGACACTTAAAAGTCAAAAAGAGTACTTGTATGTATTTTAAAAAATGAATAATAATCCAGCCATTAGGTTTGTCAAAACTTTGTAGACTTCACTTCCAGAAAGGTAGAAAATAGAAACCTTGGCAAATCCCTTGTGGAAGTATCTTCGGGTAGCAAAAGTAGATTTTGAGCTCAATTGATTTAAGTTTCTAAAAGTAAAAATCAAGACCCATAACCACAGCACAAAAGCTGTCTTTCATCACTTTTTTTTTTCAGAAGAGAAGTTTCCATCTTTCACCTTTTTCATCGGATAATACTTATCTCTTTTCTATTGACATTAGACATACTTCGGTCTTCTTTTGAAAAGGATAAAATAAGTCAAAAAAATGTATGCTTAGGAAAGCATAAAAAATAATTTGTTGAATCCTGACACGAACAACAGAGAGAAAAAATGTACCTACCTATTGTCAAAACTTGTTCAAGTATACTACAACTACATTTATCTATATCTATAAAAGAAAGCTGTCTGTATGTATGTGTGTGTGTGTGTATGTATGTATGTTCTTTATACAAATCCACACCGTTTGACCGAGAAACCTGAAATTTTGCACATAGGTCCGCTTGGATCAGGAAATTCTTCTAGGCTAGATTATATCTCCCTGAGGTTAAGCTACAATGAGTAAGGATAAAAAATAGATGGGTGACGCAAAAAAAATGCACGTTTTTTGACAAAAATGACATTTTTTCTCGAAATTTGTCGCGACGACCTATCAACTCAAAGCGAGAAAGTTTTAGGCAAGGGCTTGAGTTTTCAATTGACATATCGATCGCGAATTTCTGATGAGCCGTTCTTGAGCTACGCCGGGTAAGGTAAAAAAATGGATGGGTAACATGTAAAATATTCACTTTTTTTGACCTAAATGACATTTTTTCTCGAAATTTGAAGTGACGACCTATCAACTCAGAGCGAGAAAGTTTTAGGCAAGGGTTTAGGCTTTCATTTGACATATTGATCGCGAAATTCTGATGAGCCATTCTTGAGCTACGCCGGGGAAGGCCAGAAAATAGATGGGCGACAAAAAATATTCAGGTTTTTTTTCAAACCTAAATGACATTTTGTGTGTGTGGTGTGGGGTGTGTGGTGTGTGTGTGTGTGTGTGTGGTGTGTGTGGTGTGGTTGTGTGGTGTGTGTGTGGGTGTGTGTGTGGTGTGTGTGGTGTGTGGTGGTGTGTGTGTGTGGTGTGTGTGTGTGTGGTGTGTGTGTGTGTGTGGTGTGTGTGTGGTGTGTGGTGTGGTGTGTGTGTGGTGTGGTGGTGTGTGTGTGTGTGGTGTGTGGTGTGTGGGGTGTGTGGGGTGTGTGTGTGGGGTGGTGGTGTGTGTGGTGTGTGTGTGTGGTGTGGTATGTGTGTGTGTGTGGTGTGTGCGTGTGTGCATGTGTGCGTGTGTGTGCGTGTGTGTGGGTGTGTGTGGATGTGTGTATGTGGATGTGTGTGTGTGGGTGGGTGTGTGTGTGCGTTGTGTGTGTTTGATGGGCTGGCGAAGCGGCGGGTGTAACCCGCTAGTTGAATATAAAAATAGCTTAAGTGATATAATTATAATGAGAAATAGAAAATTATTCTTTTGTAATTACATTATATGTACATTTAAAAAAGTGGCTTACATTCACTTCCCTGCTATCGGCATATAGCGACCGAACAGAAAATACAATCAGGAAAATACTCTATTCCATTAAACTGAAATTAATAAATTAGCTTAGATGGGTGTTCTCAGACAGTGTAAGTTTTCTGGCCTTTTTACAAATTTTGGATTTTTCGACGTGTATCTAGTTCATAAAATACTGAATAACCTGATTTTTTTATTCAGGTTTGGGTGAAGCTTCTGGCTCATTTCCTGTTGGAGGGGGAGCAGCAGCAGGATTATCCGTACCTAGAACAATAAATGAGAAAAGTTTTACAAGTTAGTTTTTTCTAGGATAACTAAATTGATTTTTTATTTGATGTTCTACCAAGGAATATTCTTTACTACAGAAAATTATTTTATCAAGGCTTGAATTCTCATAATTATGTATTAACTATAAGGGAGTTCATAAATCTCAAAAGAGAAATGACTTAAAACAATAAAAAGGATTAATGTATTTATTATTATCCGTCCTGGTTGCAGGGTTTTCAGTGAAACACTTACAATTAACACTGCGACCTAATTAGATCTATTGTGACCAGTTGATTCTATTCGGTTTTAACGTCCTGATTTGAGATAGATAGTCAGGACGGGGGTTTTACCCTCCATTCGCTGGGAATCGTACCAGCTACCCACATTAACCTCACCCAGCCTGGGTAGGGCTGGATGAATGTATGTATTGTATGTTTGTCAACAATTATAATACTGGTATACTGTTCCACCTGTGTCTCAACTAACATAATGTAATCTTACCTCCAGGTGATGCGTTGTCAGAGGGAGGCCCACCTTGAGTGGGGTCCGCAGTTGCTTCACCCCCGGCAGGTGCATTCGGAGGTGGGGGCCCCTGGGACCCTCCATCTTCATCTGTGCCGCCCATGCCAGGGGGTTTTTCTATTGAGGGTGGGGGGCCGGAACCGGAGGGGTAGCCTTCAGGTCCCATGCCAGGCTGAGGACAAACGAGGATTAGCTCTGTTAAAATGGACACTGTAAAACATGTTGCCGAAATATTTCTATTTTTAATAGAGTCAAACCTGGATATAAAAGAAACCTCGATACAAGATAACAATTTTTCTGATCCAATTTATATCGATATTCTGATAGTATAAATAAAAAAAATCCTTCATCTACTCGTATAATACTTTCGTTTATATGTATTGTTTCCAAAAAGAAATTTTTCCGCCGCAACCTGTTTAAATTTTTTGTAAACGTGCAACAAAAAAATCCACCCAAATGTGTCTTTGATTGAATGGTGTCTCGAAAAACGATCTATGTTGAAATAAATTGGAAATCGGTTTTACTTGAAAATAATTATCTGAAGGGAGGGGGAACTTCAAACTTTTTTTTATGTAGAAAATTGATTACAAGACCTTATTTTGAAAACATTTCAACAAAAAAAAAAATTGAAGCTCTAAATATTATAAACACCTTTCAGATCATTATTTTGAAAGGAAAATGGTTTCTAAAATGTGTAACATAGATCGTTTTTTCGAGACACGCATTCAATTATTTTTCAGGCGAAGCAGCACTCATAGAATAAAACCTACCATTGTATTACCGGAGAAAAATTCCATCGCATAACCTTTCAGCATGCAAACAAATTATAGAAAATCCCAAAGACTACGAGGGGGGACCCAAAAGTAACGGGAATTGGGTGGTGGGGGGAACACGGAGGGGGGGATCGGGTTCTCCGGTGATTCTATTTCAAGCGGCCACTCTCCCAAGTAAGTGTGCAAAGTTCATTTGCTGTGAGTGCATTCGTTCGTCCGTGAAAATTTTTCTAGTGAAACGACTTTTTTCGTTTCGGCGAAAACGTGAAATGGCAACGTGAAATGGCTGAGTGCGGAGAGCAATGAGTGGCTGTAAAAATTTCGGGGTCATAGCCGTAGCACCATGATTCATCGCCAGTTATAACCTTGAGAAAAAAATCTGGGTCTTCACCCAACTGATTTTGCAGCTCCAGACAGGCCTGAAGTCGACGCTCCTTGTTTTGATCGTCGCGGAGAGAAGGCGAGGAACAAAGTTGGCTGCAATCCTCTTCATGATCAAATCTTCAGTTAAAATTCTCTGAATTGAACTCCATGACAATCCAGACATCTCACAAAGTTGATCGATGGTTCGGCCAGGTCTTCACGGACAAGAATGTTGATTTGTTCAATGTTTTCGTCCGTTCTTGAAGCCATTTCACGTTTTCGCCGAAACGAAAAAAGTCGTTTCACTAGAAAAATTTTCACGGACGAACGAATGCACTCACAGCAAATGAACTTTGCACACTTACTTAAGAGAGTAGCCGCTTGAAATAGAATCACCAGAGAACCCGATCCCCCCCTCCGTGTTCCCCCCACCACCTAATTCCCGTTACTTTTGGGTCCCCCCTCGTATGTTATGCAAAATAAATGTACAAAAAAAAAACGGTTTGATATGAGTTTGTGGCTCCAAAAACATGAAAAAGTAACTAGGAGCGAGTTTCAAAACCTAATAATTAGACTTTTTCCATTTTAGATTTAGATTCCAAGTAGGTAGGTACACATAATAATAAAACTTAGAAGAAGTTCATAAATTTGTTTGGGGAAAAAGCAAAATTTTAAAAACTTTTAATTAATTTGAAACTGCAGAGAGCAAAATATAGTTCGTAAAAAGATATTGACAACGAAGAGAAACTAAGAAAAGTAAGTAAATCAATGTGCGATACTAACATGCATTTGCCTGGTCATGTGGTCAGACTGTTAATCTTGTTCATCCAGCTCCCGCTAGTTCTCATTCCAACCAAGGTTTGAAACTTTTATGTACGAGTATAATGGCACCTAACATCAATAAGTCTAACAGTCTGGCTGGGGGACTTTAAACAGGGAGAAGACCAGTGTCTCGCTAGAGGACTATAAACAGAGAACAGACTAGCCAACCCTTACAAGCCAGGCTAGCTTGCAGTTTCTTAAGGGTTTAATGGCTTATAAAGAAAAGTCCAAGTCCTCACGATGGTTGATCGCACATAGAAATATGTGGTTCAGGACGAGCCAACTTTGAAATAAAGTTGGCTGAAGACCATCACTCACCCCTCCAGCTGTAGCCAAGCTGGCTACAACAACAACAACAATAAGTCTAATATAGTCCTATTTGACTTGAATACGAAAGGTCTTTAATATCTATAAGTAACACTAGTTGGACACGTAACATATTATAATAAGAAAATGTAGGTACTAAGAGAACTAATCCCCATATCCCAGGATTCATGGTTTCAAATATGGTTTCTAAAATGTCCTGAATCGCGGGAGACACAATGGCAAATGAACACACATTAAAAATCCCAAACTGTACTACTAATAGTCATCGCTATAGGAGGCAAAGAAGAATATGGGTGTGTATAATTATATCCTACCTGTTGGGGGTGCTGTGATCCAGGGTGAGGGGGGTAGTGGGGAGGACGCCCAGCACTGTGTTGTTGAGGGTACGGGTATGCATTGCCATAGTAGGGGTGGGTTGGGTACTGGGGATAAGGATAAGGATATTGGCCATGAGGAGGTCTGGGAGCAAGGGGCTGGGAGGTGCCCGGATATTGCTGAGGGGGGTATGGCCCCCCCGCACCTGGGTAACCACTGGGGGAGCCAGGGCGAGGGTGAGGCGGGAGCATGGCCGCATGCGACCCCTGGGGAGGAGGGGGGTGGTGCACGGTAGCCACGGGCGCACCACTAGGCGCCCCGGTCCCGGAGGCTGCAGTGGGGGGAGTAGGAGCAGGTGGAGTCAAGGGGGCAGAAGGTGTGGGGCCTGAGGGCGGCGGGGCATGGTGACCCCCCGGATAGCCAGGACCTGAGGGTCCCTGACCCAGCGGGGAGGGGTGAGGCCCATGATGCCCCCCCTGCATGAAGGCAGGGCCGTGATGCATGCCGGGTGACCCAGGGCGGGCGGGGGGATGGCTGAAGCCTGCAGGATGCCCGGGTGAGCCTGGTCTGCCCTGGGGGTGGCTCTGTCCGGGTGACAAAGGGCGACCTTGAGAAGGATGACCCAACGTACCGGCGTGCCCCGGGGAGCCGGGTCTGCCCTGAGGGTGACCCAGAGTCCCCGGGTGTCCGGGGGAGTTGGGTCTGCCCAGCGTACCAGAGTGGCCGGGGGACCCAGGACGCCCCAGGGTGCCCGCATGTCCGGGGGAGGAGGGTCTCCCCTGGGACGCGGAGGGGTGGCCTAGGGTGCCCGCGTGCCCCGGGGAGCCGGGTCTGCCGTGACCAGGGGAGGAGGGGGAGGCGGGGCGTCCTGCGGGGGGGGCGGGGGGGAGGGGGCCCCTGCATGTGGGATGGGCGAGGCCCTGAGTAAGCATTGCTCTGAGCGAACGTGGGGGGGATGTTGTGTCCCTGGGGATGGGAGGGGTAGTTCTGCATGAACTGAGGAGGGTGGGGAGTGTTGGAGGGGTAGGCATTGGGGTTAGGAGGAGGAGGGGGAGCGAACTGTCCATGGAAAGTGGAGGGCGGCTGGGGGGCGGGCGCTGGCTGGGGTGCGGGCTCGGGCTTGCTGATAGCTTCTATATTAGTTGTGGTGGTGGGGGGGAGTTCTCTGGGGTGTCAGTGGATGCTACAGGGGTGGCTAGGTCAGTGCCACTTTCTTCCATGGGCTGCCATGACCAAACCAAGCATAAAATGTAATGATAATATTATTAACAATCACTGTTTCAATCTTACTTCTCAATACAGGTATACCGTTTTTAATTCAATAAAGTAAATAATAAGGTTGACTTTTATAAAAACTCGAACATTAACAGCTAATATGCAGTTTGCAGATATTTTACTCAGATAAACAACAATTTAATATAAATAGGTAATCTGAAAAGAATATTTAAAATATGTATATTTGTATATTCTAAATTTCTAGAAGAAAGCTTAAGGCTAACTACTACATTAGCTTTCTTCGTGTATTTTTCATCCAACATAAATAAATAATTTACTCTCAAAAGCTTGAGTAAATGATTTGTTCCAAAATTATCAAGTATAATTTGTAACATTATTATGAGTGTTTTAAAAAGTTTTTTTTTTTTTAATATACCTACAATTTTTAAAGAGAGAACTGTAACACTCAGAGTTCTTTCCCCTAAATATCTTTTACATAATAATTCTAGTTTTATAATTTTGGAGATAATTAGGCCTTAATGTTCAAATAATGCTTTTTTTGAAGATTCGAAAGGAAATGAAAGCATAGAAAAAATAAAAATAATGTCAGGAGTCAATAAAATCACAAAATCATGAATAATTTGACAATTAAATACAATGAACTGGGTAAATTACAGTATACTATATAAACTATACTACATGTAAAAATAATAGATCTAGATAATAGTAACAAGAAAACAGCAAGGTAATAACAACAAACATTACAAAAAAACTTCATAAATAGTTAAAGATCGACATTGCTATTCTTAAATAATTAACAAATGAAACAACAATGTATGCAGCAGTACCTACTACTATTGAACTGAAATTAAGAACTACAGTGTGGCCATGAGCTTGAGTTCATCAGAAGTAATTTTGTACCTGTTTGAAATGTGCTTCTTGGTTTTTAGTCACAGTTATCCGGGTGATATTTTGGTGTCAACTTTCAATTTTCAAATGAGAAAACCTATGAAAAAATACTATTTCAAAGCCTTTTTTATTTCGTAGCCATGAAATAGCCGTTTCTGTAGACGCTCGTGGTCTGTGTTGTAAGTAGTTATCCCTTACAAACAACTGTAACCGAATTTTGAATACAATTTTTTGTCGTCTCTGGGATTCGAACACAGGAACTTCCAGTGAGTATCTTACAGTTAATCGTGCGCTCAATCTATTTTTGGGTGGTTAGTTCATTTGATGGTTAGTTTAAACGATGCTCATTTGGTGCCAAAAATTTTAGAAGTATAATTAAAATCGAAGATCTCAAAAAAAAGTGACATTGTGACAGATCAAAAAGAATTACTTTTCCATGCTAAATAATAAGGTACATTCTGATTGAATATGTGTATTTGTGTATCACCAATAACCAAGACTAAAAACCAAGAAACATGTGTTTTCTCCAATAGTTCAAAACAGTACGAAAAGAGTTCTGGTGAACATGAACTTAACTAACTTGTATAAGAAAAAGTAGGTATTAGTAGACATGATTAAATTACCAACCATTTATTTGTTATTTTATATCAGTAAGTTTAGGATATTATACTAAAAATAGATAAGAAAATTAACTAAGAAAAAAAAAAAAACATTGTAAGATTTTCAAACCAAATACTATTTGTCACTAAAAGCAAAACAAACTGTTAGCACACAAATCAAATGGTATGTAGAGAAGTAAAATGGAGGATGTACTGTGTTGAGATGTTTACCTGAATGTAATGGAGAACTGTCATCTGATGAAATGGAAGGAAGTAGCATATGTTTGCAATAAAAGAAAAATCGAAATGGTGAGAGAAATCATCAAAAAAGTAAACAAAGGAAGTTGAAAAAATAAAAAGTCCAAATAAAAGGGAGATAAGTGAAAGTGTTTTATCTATAAGAAATAAATTTTATGATAGTAAAGAGTTGAACCAAACCGTTTACATTTTTTTCTTTCAAAAAAGAGAATTTTTCATTAAAGAAAGAGAAATAGGAGACCTACCTGACTGAGCTTATACAGGGTGGGACAAAAGTCTAGAAACCCGTAAATATCTTAGGAACCGCTTTGTAAATAAGTTGGAAATTTTGCACGGTAAAACGGGGTGGTAAAATCCCCTTTAAGAAAAGGGCAACTTTTTGGACAGAACCTTGATGTTGGGACCAGGTTATTTTTTTTTTAAATACGAACCCCCTCGAGATATTTTTTGAAAAGGTACTTTAATTACAAAAAATGGTAAAAAATTCAAAAAAATTGGCCCCACTTTAATAGAAGATTTCATTACCCCAGTGTACTGTGCAAAATTTCGAAAGTTGCTAAGGAAGTCGTTCCAAAGATATTCACGGGTTTCCAAACTTTTGCCCACCCTGTACCATTATAAAGACATTCAAATATTTCGAAAACTAATAAAGAAAGAAAGTTCGTGTTTTCGGTGGTTTTCAAAGCTTTGAGGGGGACATCTCATGATGACATTCACAAATCTGCCGAGCTTGTCAGTCCATCAAGGGTATTCTAAGGTCTACTTCAGAATTTTAAATGCACTAACATAAAATTTATTTCATTTTCAGATTCTCCATAAAATTTTGACTTTATTTAACTTTATTTTTGGTATTTGTATTTTAAAACTCATATCTTTCTTTATTTAACAAAACTCACATCTTACAAATAGAATAGCTCTTCCATTGGCTCAGTGCAGGGTAAAGAGCCTAATACACTCGCACTGTTTCCCCGCTGAATGGCTAAGGATAGCCTTTCAACCAGGAAACAACGCGAGCGTGGCTCTTTACTAATTTTTTTCAGAAGACCCCCGATTTTGTTTATAAAATCCACTGTCTCGGTTTTAACTATTCATTAACTATTTAACGGTTTTAACTATTTAACTATTCACAGGTTGACCCATTTAAATTTCTGAAGTTGACCTTGAACTAAGTCCGTATAATTTACTAATACATAAATTTCACAAAATTATCCTCACATAGACAATTTTCCATCTTAAGCATGTATCTCCTCAACCAGGATGTCACATTTTGATACTCTAAAAAATGTACCAAAATAAGGAGAGATAAATTTGATTAGATAGGAAATTTGATACTGAATTTAGTCGGGGCACAACTTTAGTATGCCTTTGTTGTACAGCTGGACCATCACCTTATTCAGTCACTACTTCGTGACTCCATCAAACTCCCATAGGAAAATAATTTCCACCCAAAAACTACTTCTTGAGATAGCATAGTAGTCACAGAGCGCCAAGTTAGGTGAATAGGGTGGGAGTGATTTATTTTGTACAGATGCTCAAAAGAAGCTAGAAACTATACGTGCTGAAGAGATGTAACAATTCCACATTAATTCATAAGGGGGTTGTAAAAGCTAAGCTTCAAGCAAACAACACAACAGCCCTTTGCATGCAAAATGGCCGTGTAACATGAAAACTGCCGAATGTATATGTATAGTTGTATACCTAAGTAAAAAAAAAACAACATAAAAATGATGTCACGAAGTCTTAATTTAAGATATTTAAAAAAAGTTTTAGAAATTGTAGTAAATAGTCTCAAGATGATACAACATAATTATTACAGACAAAAATTAATCTTGGAATTTCAAGACTTTGAAATTGAAAGTTTCCTCTACATTATTTTTTTTTTCGTTTTATCTTAATCTCATTTTAATTTGGTTCCATGCTCTGTTACGAATTAATATATACAGGGTGGGGCAAAAGTCTGGAAACCCCTGAATAACTTTCGAATGGCTTCTTCGGTAAAATTAAAATTTTGTAAGATAAACCGGGCTAATAAGACCTTTTTTTAGAGTGGGGTCGATTTTTGTTACCGGCCCCCATGTCGGGGCCAGGGGGGCCAACTTCATTTTTTTAAATACGAACCCCCACCTTGCGATATATTTTTGGAAAGGTCTTTAAATAAGAAATACATTAGTGCAAATTTTATTTTTTAAATATTAAACTGTTTGCAAATGGCGTCCACCTTTGTGTATGCAGTAAAGTCTGGAAACCCTGAATATCTTTTGAAAGGGCTTTCTCAGTACTTTAAAATTGTGCACGTTAAGTCGGGGTAATTAGACCTTTCCAAAAATGTATCGCAAGGTGCGGTTTCGTATTTAAAAAAATTAAGTTGGCCTCCCTGGCCCCGAAAGGGGGGCCGGAAAAAAAAAGCGGTCCCATTCTAATGTAAGGTCTAATTACCAAGGATTACCGTACATAATTTTAAATTTACTGAGAAAAGCCTTTCGAAAGATATTCAGGGGTTTCCAGACTTTACTGCATACACAAAGTTGGACGCCATTTGCAAACAAATAATATTTAAAAAATAAAATTTGCACCAATGTATTTCTTATTTGAAGACCTTTCCAAAAATGTATCGCAAGGTGGGGGTTCGTATTTAAAAAAATGAAGTTGGCCCCCCTGGCCCCGACATGGGGGCCGGTAACAAAATCGACCCCACTCTAAAAAAAGGTCTTATTAGCCCGGTTTACCGTACAAAATTTTAAGTTTACCGAAGAAGGCATTCGAAAGTTATTCAGGGGTTTCCAGACTTTTGCCCCACCCTGTATTTGAGAGATGTGTAGAAATTTGAGTACGGTAGTCATTTCTCTAGATTCTCTAGAACACATGAGCAATGTGCATTAACATAACACAATCATTCAATAGCAATAACGTAGTGACCTAGAATATGATACACGATTTACAAGAGTTTTAAAGTACATGGATTAGAACAAAGAGTCTCAAAACGGCAACGGTTTCATTTTTTTATCAAACTAGGTACTCGATTCGCACCTTTTTTTTGGTTGAGTAATAAAAAATTCAACCAAAATATTGAAGAAATAGTCAAGCAACTCAAAACCAAGGAAGGTCTCTTGAATAAGTACTGAAAATTGTCATTTTCGGAAAGCTGGTTTGAGTATTTGTAAGGTGACTAGTGAAAACATGTCATATTATAATTTGTCAAGGCAAAATTGCTTTTAATGGAAAAAAGGAATGAACACAAATGGCAGTCACATAAATAATAATATGTTCGGAATTTAATAATAGACTTTTAAAAAAGCTCATGATAAAGAAAAGTAGACCAGATTGATTGCCAACAACAAAAATTGAACTGGTTTTGGTGCTCCAAGTTCTACACATCTCGAGCCGCCCGCCCCAAAGTGTAGCCCCACCCCTCTTACCTCTGGCCCCTCCTCCTGGGCTTGGGCTGCAGAGGTGGGCGTGGCCACGGGTTCCCCGGGGGCCTGCTGGGGGCCGCGGGCCAGATCCTCCGAGCTGGAGGGGCCCCGGGCCCTCTCCTTGGCTAGCAACTCCACTTGGCGGTCCACCATCTTCTGGAAGGTGGGCTCGTCTACAGCCCGCTCGCAATTCTGAAAACATACCAGTAACAGCCTTTTTACTTTCCTTATCCTATAATAAGGAAAGTATTGTATTCGTCGAAAATTTGACCTACCTAGTTTTTATATCGTTGAAAAAATAATAAGAAAAATCGCAATTTCTCAAACTCGCGTTACTAATTTTTTGGTGAAATTGGGACTTGAATCACCGTGCTCCTAGTTACAAGGCCGCCGCCTTATCGATAAAGCTACTGAGGTCGGTACGTAAGGTTAAGTAAAATGAATTAAATTAGAACATGACCTCTTAAGAGGTTTGATACTTCATGTTTTGTCCAATTCTACATGCTCTATCTGTCATCTTCTAAAATAACGATCTATTATATGTTAACTATGTATTAAGAAATAAAAAGGAAAACTTACTGAGAGTTTGGTCATGAAGGTTTTGTTTTTTGCACTCGTTTTGGTTACATTAACAAGTCAATTTCTCAAACAAATGAGGAAATTCCAAGTATCACGAGAACTTCCCCACACTACCTGGTATACCATTCTAGTGCTATAACTACTTCAACACCACTGCATTTCCATATAAAATACTTTACACTATTGGTATTTTCAAAGAATGGTCTTTACCTTTTTCAATTCCTCTTGAAATTGTTCACTGCTTTCGACAAACTTTCGCTTCTTGGCTTCAAATTTCTCTTCAATTTGTTGTAGTTCAGCCTCCAATTTTTTCTGAGGACAAAAAATTAAACACAAGAATTAGATCAAGGAGAAAATGATGTTTTTTCACCACATGTATATTACATGGTGCTTCCAAGGACCCCAACTTTTTTTTCATCTTATTATTTTTAATAATTTTCGGATATATTTTTCTCAGTCTTATTCTTTTCGTATTTTTTGCACACTGTTCTCGTAAATATACCTTAACAAATCACTTGGAAAATAGAATCTGGAGGCAAGTTTTACGAGATGTGCAGAGAACGGATTTGAAAAAAAAAGTAACACAAAAATGCAAGAAAGTCACTTATAACACCTGATATATCCCAATACTAACCTACGGAATTGAAACGTTGACTATGAGAAAGACAGATATTAGCAGAATACAAGCAGCTGAGATGAAATATTTAAGAAGTGTTTTAGTTAGGTAAAACTAGAAAAGACAGAGTAACATAGATGTAAGAAAAACACTAAACATGACCAGTTTGGAAGAGAAACAGGAGACTTAGATGGTATGGACACATGAAGGGGATGGATGGTGAAAGATTACCAAACAAAATGTTTGAGATGAAAATGTAGGATAAAAGACCAAAGGGACGCCGAAAATACCGTTATAGTGACGTCATTATATCAGATGTTGAGAAGAAACAGGGATGTATTTATCACACTGGAATTAAGAGTCATTCATATGAGTGAATGCACTTTTTTTCTGAAAGTATATACACTCACCGGAAGAATTAACCGGACACTTCCTGTTTTCCCCTTTAACACCGTGTATTTCCATGCGGCTGCAAAAGGTTGTAACTTCTACTGTAGATAACATTTTCCGATGATTTTTGTTTTGTATAAAAGAAAACAGATTAAGGATTTAAGCTCATTATAAGAAAAAAAATCAGGAAAAATCATTGCAACTCATGGAAAGACAAATGTAAACTTGCAAAACACAGAATTTTAGAGGTGTTTTATTTAGAACACACTCAGTTCACTGTTTTATTTTTATCATTCGATTTTTCTTAAAAATACAAAAACCTAAAGATTTCAATTTCAACATGACCTACTAATACAAGGATTTAAAAAAAAACACAATTCATTGAGGATGTTTCAAAAATCTCAAAAATACGGTAAATTGAAATTTTAAATTTTTCTTTCCATGAGTTGCAATGATTTTTCCTGAATTTTTTCTTATAATGAGTGTAAATCCTTAATCTGTTTTCTTTTATACAAAACAAAAGTCATATAAAAAAGTTATCTACAGTAGAAGTTACAACCTTTTGCAGCCGCATGGAAATACACGGTGTTAAAGGGGAAAACAGGAAGTGTCCGGTTAATTCTTCCGGTGAGTGTATTTTAATTTTCCAATTTTAGTTGATCATTATCTGCTGAAGACAATGTCAATGGTACGTTGAATGCACCACTTCTCGTTCAGTCACTGAAGTTAGCAACGTCCAGTGAGGTTAGGACTTGGATGGGTGACCATTCAAATGCGAACCTTCGTGATGCTGCCTATTCCCGGCCCACTCAGGCTGGGTGAGCTTAATTTAAGTAGCTGGTTTGTGAGTTTTCAGCGAATGGAGGGTTAAACCCTCATCTTGATATGAACAATTGAACATGGAGTTGAAAACGTTGGGTGGAAGAGATTGCCACAGACAATAACTTCGCCCTTTAGGTAGGGCATTATTGTTATTTTCTTTTTTTACTTATTTATTTTGTCACTTGTTTGTTTGTTTTTTTTTTTTTTTTTTTTCTTTTCTTTTCTTAATTTTATTCTGTTTCAATTGTACTTTGTCCTCCTAATTAATAAAGCTTAAAAAAAAAGCGTCGTTAAAAAAAATCTGCTGACTCATACCTGATGCATGGTGAGAGACTGCACCTGCCTCTTCAGTACTTGCATGCGAGCTGTGGTCACCACGGACCTCACGTCAGGCACGACAGAGTCGGAAAATATCTCGTTGATCAGCCGATGGTTCCGGAGGTATCGGGCGTAGGCCACATGCTTCACTGAGTAGCCATCCTCTTGATCTGAAGAGAGCACCAAGTTTTATTACTTTAACCTTTCTTCAGAACAAAATAACAGTTATTACAGTGGAATCTCGCTAACTCGAAACCCTGCTAAGTCCAAAATCCCGTTAACTCGAAAAAATTCTTCAGACCTTGTTGAACTTCGCTCCTTATTTGAAATCCCGATAACTTGAAATGATGCTTCTGTCCCTTGAATGTTCAGTTAGCGGGATTCTACTGTATTAACAAAATAGAAGGGAAAAATAAATCACAGACAGTTGTGCAATCGGACTCCTATCATGTCTTTTATTTTACATTATTTTGTTTTACATAGTTTCCCTTATAGTTTTTTATTGTATATCGGTACTAGCAGACCGTGTGCATCCATGACCTCCAGCAAACAGCTTTTTAGAATCAACTAGTAAACATAGCCAACGTTGATGGCACGTTCAATACACCAGTTCTCGTGCCATCACTGAAGTTGAGCAATGTCTAGCGAGGTTAGGACTTGAATGGGTGATCATTCAACTTTGAAACCTCGTGATGGAACCGAGCCTGGTCCCTGTCGCACCCAGGCTGGGTGAGGTTAATTTGAGTAGCTCGTTTGTGAGTTTCTAGCGAATGGAGGGTAAAAACCGCGCCGTAAGATGACCATGCAGTTGAAATCATCATAGGGTGGCGTCATCGTGAACGATGGTAGCCAGACAGTGGAGGAATGACTCATCACTTCTACCACTGTCTTTACGAGGAGGCTAATAATTGACATGGGCCCCCAGAACCAAGTCAATGTTGGTCTACTCCCTGTTTAGTCCCCCAGCTAGACTGCTGGTCTACTCCCTGTTTATAGTCCCCCGGCTAGACTGCTGGTCTACTCCCTGTTAATAGTCCCCCAGCTAGACTGCTGGTCTATTTCTTGTTTATAGTCCCCCAGCCAGACTGCTGGTCTACTCCCTGTTTCCGCAGTTGAAAGCGACGTTAAAAAAAAATAAATAGTAAACACAAGTGTCCCATGGTGAGCCTTAAAAGATAATGCACCTGAAGTAATGTTATTAAACGGTTCCGGGTGCATCATCTTCTCCAGAGAGGTCTAGGTTTTTAGTGGTTAGAAATCCCACTCCCCATAGTTTCCGGGTGTCTTTTAAGGGTCATTTTCATTTATCTTGGGCATATCAAGTCCGCAACCTTTCTCCTTTAATAAATGTGAAAATAATAGGGATATATGACTAAAATCTATTTGATCACATAGGAAACAATTTTTTTTATAAATTACAATAATAAATTGTCTTTTAAACTAATGTGGAGACTCAAAATTGCCAGTTATGTAAGTAACGTTCATGATATTTTAGGTGTCCCTTAGTCTAAGATTTTACTGTGTCTGATAGAGAAAAATGCATTTCTCCCCATTATTTTCACCAAAATCCAATATAAATGAGAAAAACACAGTTTATTTAGGATGTGACCATTAGTTTTCATAAAAATAATAATGTTCACCTCATTCTACAGACGTGTAAAGTTGTGTCCCTACGAAGAAAAAAAAATCTCCGTCATGAATGTTACCCCCAAAAAAATGTAAACCATTTTGAAAAACCCTTAGAATGAGAAGCTAGCAGCTGCCGCCATTTTGCTTCTTAGAGATGACATTGTTTTTGTTTTGAAATTTCCTGTCAGTTGGATGTTGGATGCAGTGCAGTGAGGGACAATGGTGGGTCTAATTTTTTTTGACAAGAACGTTACGCGGTTTTTTAAATAAATTGAAATGATTCTTTAATATATAATGTATTTCTTTAATTCTTCTGCATGTCCTCTTTCCAATCAAATATTTTTTTTTGTAAAGTGAATATTCTTTTATTGAGAAAAGATTGTTTTAGTGGCGTGTTACTCATGAACGTTACCGTCATGAACGTTACCCGTGGTCATGAACGTTACCTGGTACGTTAAGTTATTGTAATTTTGTGTGAAGAGGTAGCTGCTAGAAATATTCTAAATGAAAGCTTTTGCTCAAAGGTATTTGTCTTGGTCTTCTGAGCCTAAAAAATTGTTTAGGAAAAAGGTAACGTTCATGACTTGAAAAAATCCAATTGCCCAAGATAAATGAAAATGACCCTTAAAGATTTTTTTCCTAAGCCTCTCAACAAAAAAAAAGTAAAGTAAACACAAGTGAGTACCGTCTTCATCCTCGGCGGGCTGAATGTCGATGCGCCGGTCCGCGGCCTTGGTGCCGAACCCCTGAGCCTGGGCCTCCCGCTCCTCGGCCGCCTGCTGGGCCTGCTTGCCTTTGGTCTTGGCCGCGATGTACGCCAGGTACTGCGGGGAGTTGTGGTACGCCTTCAGGGCTTTCTCGTACTCGGACTGGAACAGAGGTGATAGATAATTACTTTTCATCTAAGAAATAAATAATAAAAATGTGTTTATTATTAAATAAATCTAAATAAATAATAAAAATGTGTTTATTATTAAATAAATCTAAATAAATAACAAAAAAATAAAAATGTGTTTATTATAAAATAAATCTAAATAAATAATAAAAAAAATAAAAATGTGTTTCTTTGTGGTATATTTTTTTTTTTGGTTTTATTAAAAGCAAAATTTTAGTGGGTACTCCAGAATTGTAGTACTTTTTCTGTTCTTTTGTATACTTGTGTATCCATTTGCCCATAATGCGGTCACTGGTTGCTGCTCACATTAAAACAGCTCCTCATTTTTCTTCACGAGGTATGAATGGATCCCGAACATCCAAGTACAGAGTAGAAAAAATTCTACCCAGCTGGGTGTCGAACCCAGGTCACCGAGCGTGAAAACCTAGAGTGCTAACCCACTAGGCCATGGTGACTATAACTAATGCAAATCCATAGAAGTATCTTCTTTTTTGTTCTCTTATTGTCAATATCTTTTATTTGTATATTTATGAGTTAATAAGATTCATCTTACTGCCGAGAAATTTCTAATATTAGAAATCGGAAGTATTGTGTTCGTTTTTGTATAAAAGAAAAAAATTGTTCCGATTTCCATTTGTTTTATTTTATTATTATTAATTTAATACTCATTTCTTGTGTATCATTAACAATTCGTTCGTGACGAGAATTGCCTAGTTCTACGACGCTAAACGTCTCGAAGCGAAATTAAATAATGCCCCCACGTGTGTTAGGTATTAAAAAATTCTGGAAATGTTTTTTTCAATACAGCAAGAAGTCCTGATAATATTGTTTCATTAATCGCGGTTTATTACTGATAATCATGCGATATAGAAAATCTATATATTTATGTACATACAATACAGTTCGACTATGAAAAAAATAAATTGGTTGCTACCTTTTCGTTTTCATAGTCTTCCACATACTCTGTCTTCTGGTCTTCAGGCAGGTCTCTCCACATCTGCCCGATTATCTTGCCTATCTCCCACAGCTTGAGGTCCAAGTTTTGAGCTTTGACTTGGTCCCAAACCTTGCGACTGTATCGCATGTATGGCATGAGAGGCTTCTCAGGGGGCTTTGGGGCTTTCGGTCCTCGCGAATCCGTCTGAATTGGAAATAAAAAAGTAATAAAACTAATACTGATGCAATCTTTTAGGTGAGAAAAAGTAAAAAAAAATAAGCAATTGATACATTTATAAGTAAAAATAGGTCTTAATAAAAATTAAAGGTCAGTTTTTATGAATACCGATGTACCATTTACTTCAAAAGAATAAAAAGCATTTGCTTTTAATTATTTAGAAAAAAAGTAATTGCTCTCAAAACATTCCTTCAGATTTTGTAAGGGTATTTTTTAATCACGACGAAAGCTTTTCTTTTATTTTTATGAAAAATGACCCACAATTTTATCTCTACAGATATTTACTGTCAGAATAACAGAAGAGTTGAGAAAAAAAAAACACGAATAGATAGCTAGCTACTTGTACTCACTCCAGTTGTCTTGGATACTTTCTGTGGGTGAAATGAAGGGTGTCCATGGGGAGAATTCACAAATGGGTTTTGATTTGATGAATCTTTCTGGAATATTAAGAAAACAGTAAAACACTTTCCATTAGCTGATTTATCAGTTTTGTACAGGATAGTAGATATTATTATTCTTTATATAGATCACAAATAAAGGAAATGAATGTTCTGAACAAATACCAGGTGGAGCACGCTAACTTCCCAGGAATATTATGAGATTTATGAGGGTTGAAATTTTGATTTTTGGATGAGGCAAATTTTACAGAGATGAGATCTAAAGGTGAAAGTTCTATATCTCAAAAAAACACTGGTTAGAAGTATGCAGATTAAATTAAAATGTGATCTACAACGTGTTTCCTATGTGTATAAAATTTTGTTATTTTTTTCAAGTAGTTTCTGAGATATAGGCATTACAAGAAAAAATAACAGACAGACATAAAACCAAAGTTGCTCAGGAGGTTACAAACATCCAGAATTTTTTCAAGCTTTTTTTTTATATTATTATTATTATTTTCCGAAAAACGATCATAATAATAAAATTCTACTATGTTTAAAAATACAAACAAAACTATCTTCAATTAAACAGTTACCAAGCTCTACCCTGTATATCAGCTGGTAAATGAATGAAAAACCATAGAAACATACTTTTTCTCTTCCCAGATTCGTCATTTGTCTCCAAATGAACATTTGCAAGTGTTTGCAACATTACTGATCATTTTCTTGTTGTTGTAGCTTTTGGCTCGTTCTGAAGAACATATTTATTTCTATGTGCAATCAGCCATCATGAGAACTTGGCCTTTTTCTTATAAGCCATTATAAAACCCTTGGGAAACTGCGAGCTAGCTTTTATTGTTAGGGGTGGCTAGTCTGTTATCTATTTGTAGTCCTTTAGCGAGACACTGGTATTCTCTCTGTTAAACGTTCCCCAGTTCAACATGTATGTAAGTTGAGCAAAATTCAGCTTTGGCCTCAAAAGATTAAAAAAAATTAATTATGTTTTTTTTTCTCAAGGTATGTTTAAAAACAATCAGAAAAAAATTGTAAAAAAAAGAGCACAAATGGTGTTTTACAACTAATAATGTATAATATTAAATGGTTTCTATTCTTATAAATCTTTTCTTTCTTTGATATTAAATTTGTAGAGATTAGGAGTATTATAAATTCAAGGAAGTAATGAATATGTTCAAATGGTATAAATAAAAATAAACTTACACCTGATCCACTACTGCCAGGAGCTTTCAATCGTTCTGAAAGAAAGAAAAAAATTAAATGTGTTTTAATTTATCCTGAAGTGAAAAATCCAAATAACAGAAAAAGACATCACTTAAAATTGTCTACATTATACAATAATTATACTGGCAAAAAATCTAATAGAACTAATGACTATAAAATAACAGGGTACTAAAGTTGGACTGCTGATTACTTTGTAAGAAATATGATAAACACCTTTGCCAAATAACTCCTACAGAAATTGAAAAAATTCAATTGAAGGGAAAGGCATGATAAAAATATTTTTCCCTCAAGTGTATGTATGAGCATATTTTCTGAAATTCTAATTTTCAACTCATTTTAAACGAATCAGCGCGATTACTCTATAACTAATTGATTCTACAGAAAAGTTATTCTGACTAAATCTTCCTTAAAAATAGGGGGGAAAATGATGGTGACCTTAAAAAAAAAAATCTTAAGGTTGCCCTTCTTGTTTAGATAGAGGTCTACTTCAGAAATTTAAATGGAACCATATATTTTTTCAAGAACTTTAATTAACTAACCGTTTTTTTACTTAGGTCATTTTTTTATTCAACCTTTTTTCTGCTCTTACAAGTCTCAAAAGTTACGCATTATCTGGTAAAGTTTCCCACTACAATAATGAGTAATCTCACTGGTTTGTTTAAAGTGAGACACATTGTATGTTAAAGAGAAATATGGATGGATTTGTATATTTGTTTGTATGTCCAAATTGTTTAGATCAAAGAGTAAGATATAACAAAAAATTGATAAGAGATGACCCCAAGTGAAATTTATGAATGATTCCAGGAATATTTTCAAAAGTCCAAAATTCACACCGCGCCGCAGGCGTAGCCGCTACGCAGCTAGTGTATTTATATACAAAAATTACCTTGAATGTGTTTCTTAGATTAAAGGAAAAATATTGACATACATGAGATACAAGTAGAATTTTATAACATTTTAGTACAGAAGGAATATATGGATTATGGAGAATATCCATAGCATAGCTACCCTACTTTTCATGATGTTAATACTACAATTTTATTGTACATTAAATGACAAACTAAATATAGATATTTTTTTTACTGTATAAATATAGCAAAGCAGCAGAATATAAGACTAAAAACATGCTTTACATCTACACAGTGGGGAAAAACGCTGCATGCATTCAACTTACCTTTAGAACCTAAAGCAATGTTGTTTGTATTTTTTTGGTGTGCCCAGCCAGCTGGTTCTCTTTTATTAAAAACAATACCAGTACTTTTTATTACATTTTAAATTTTAAATCAAAGTGATTATTAACTTTTTTGCATGTAATGTTCTTTGTTGACATTTCTACACAACAATAAGATGAATTTTATATTATTAACATACTGATGCACCATAACCTTTATTTCAAATTAATAGAATTCTGTGCAAGAAATTTCCAAGAAAAAAATGTGACTTTCTTTATAACATTTAGAACTTTTTTAAATAAGAAAAAAAAACCTCAGATGCAAAACCTAAAAAATTATCTGATCAACTTTACAAAAAATATAATTTTGAATTTCTGGTAGAACAATAAAATTCAGCAGATTTGATTCAAATTTGAATATTTTTATAAATAGCATATAAAGATAGATAACAAAGACAACACAAAAAGCTGTTTTTAATCAAGACATAATTATTTAACTACACAATAGCATTTTAATAATGGAATATCTTTTAGGCAAAGCATCTTTAGGTTAGTGTAAAATTCAAGAGCCTGGCTTTAGGAAAAAAGAAGCCTTAAAAAGTAAGACCATTTTGGTGTGAAGTCTTTTTCCTTAAAGAAATAAATTATTTACACTGAACCATACTTATGAAAGGTTGCTTACCTTTAAGTATTGACTGATTCAATGATGAAGATTGAGAACTTCCAGCTGAGCCAACCAAACATTACAACAACATTGGTTACAAAGTTACAATGTTATGGGTTTAAAGGTTAGTTACAATTTCAATAATAATAAATAAGTATTTACAGATTTTTCCAAAAAATAAATGTTTATTATTTCATGGCCCAGATTAAACATTACAAATTTTGTAAAATAGCACCTGTGAAAAACTTCAGACTTTACAGAACCTTTTTTTTTTGGCAAAAATGCTAAGTATTATTTGGTTCTTAATAAAATTAATTGATCCATGAGTTGAGAATTAAACATGAAATACTTATAATTCAAAGAAATGTCATTTAAACAAAAAAAAATTCAAGACATGCTACCATATTTTAACTTATGAAGTCATTGAGACTGCATATTCACAAAACAAAACATGATATATTCATTTCATATTAACTTGAGAAATTTCAAATAATGGATTAACACAATAACATAAATTATTTATTAATACAAGAAGTATTTATTAAAAATTACTAAGTATGTTCAATAATTAAGAGAAAATACTTACGAGCCACTCCAACTGGACTAGCCATGGCTATTTGCTTGTAGTTAGCAGGCAGTGCCATTTTCAATTGATTTGATTTGACTAAAAGGAAAGGAAGAAAAAAATCATTATTGTTTGATGTTTATGTATTTACAGTTCAAACCGTATAGTAAGTAAACAATAATTTCTACTTTCTAATGAGTAGGGGACAGGTAGGGCTGATACATAGATTAAAAAGCATCCTAGCCTCTTATTCTTTCACTCTACCTTTTCCCAAACCTACTTGGGGTCAGCATTGATTTGATGAAGCCTTGATCTCCAATTGTTTCAGTTTAGGGCATCCTCCCTCTTACAACCCTTCTCTCTCAAGCTCAAGTCTTCCTCTACTTCATAATAACTGAGTGATTTTTTTTTCATGGTTAGATATATTTTTTATTAAAAAAAAGAACACAACATTGTCTTCATCTATCTAAGTTTCAATGTATACCTTCCACTAAAGGATCTATTGTTTTTATTATTTACAAAAAGTATTTTATTATTTAAAAAAAGTACCATTGAAAAAAGGCCAAGTTACAACACCAAAGTGACTGTTTAGTCCCAACATACAAAAATTTAGTGTACTAAACAATCAAGATTTAAATTTATAAACTGTCCATAATGGCCCATAAATGCTCACTAAAACGACACCATTTTAGAACAGTTATATATCTCCCTTGCTGTGTGTCCTTCATCAGCGAATGCTGTTAGGGTCAGCCCTCCTTGTCCGCAGGTGATAGACTCTTCTATTTTGAACATCCTCTTCTGTCATTCCACTTTGCTCCAAACGTTTTTTTTTTTTTTTTGTTGTCTCCACCAGGTGTTTTTAGGCCTCCCTTTCTTGTATTTTTGTGGACAATGTAACGCCAGTGCTGTGTTTACCATGTGATTTGCTGGTCTTCTTTTTATGTGTCCAAACCATCTCATTTGTCTTTCTTCAATCTTCTCCTCAATTGCTGTCACTCCCAAACTTCCTCGTACGTACACATTCCTTATCCTGTCTTTCAAGGTTACTCCCGCTGATAGTCGAAGCATTCTCATCTCTGTTGTACTCATCTTGTTGCAGTAATGTTTGTACATTGTCCAACACTCGCTGCCATATAGTAACGCTGGTCTTACTACACTTACTACACCATTTTAGAACAGAATGCAAAAACTACAAGTAGGTTTGGGAAAAGGCAAAGTGAAAGAAGAAGAAGATAATGTTTGTTTCTTTAGAAACACTTACCAGTAACCCATTCCAGAAAAAATCTCCACTCTCAAAATCCCCCAATCTCTGTTTCAATTGTCACACAATGCACTCTGATTGGTATAATAATAATTCCATGTCTGTGAGATAGGCACAGATACTTATATCATGCTGGTGAGAAGATTATATGGAAGCCCAGATCCAATGTCTAGGCTCCTTTCATGTCCATTGATTCTATTTGGTTTTAACGTCCCAATTTAAGATAGTCAGGATGGGGGTTTCACCCGCCATTTGCTGGGAATCTTACCAGCTACCCACATTAACCTCACCCAGCCTGGGTAGGGCCAGAAATTAAATATGGCATTCAAATTAACCAATCAGAGTGTGTTGTATGATGGTTGAAATGGAGATTTGGAGATTATGAGAGTATTTCTGGAACAGGCTTCTGGACACCTGAAAATTTGAATGTAGCTGTCATAAGTGTGGTGTACTGGACTCTTTAAAATGATTTATTAATTTTTCAACTGGTTCACTAAAAGAGGTGTAGTTTTCATGTAAATTAACCAAGTCCTTCACTCTTGAGTGATGAAGACATAAATTCAAGTCTTTTTTATCTTGGTATTACTGTTGTAGGAAACTTGAAAACCTATTGCTAACCACATTAACCTTCCCTAATTTTTGAGCACTGAGCAGAAAATTATTATTATTTTGATGGTACATAGAGAATCATTTAAATTGTCAATCAAATTTCACTTTCAAAAGTTGAATTAACTTTCAGTGGAGTCAGCGTCGATGTCGAGTTGAATGCACCGGTGCTCATAGGATCACCCAAGTTAAACAACGTCCAGTGAATTGAGGAATTCGTGATGCTGGCTTTCCGGCTCAACTGCCAAATTATTTAGAACTACCACTTACCCAAGAGTCCCAAAACTTTTGCTGTTTGAGTTTATCACTTTTGGCTAATTTGGCTTCAGATTCAGAATAATCAGAATCTATTTTTTAATTTTTCTATTTTCTGTCTGCGGGCAGTGGCAACAGCAGCCAGTAGCTTGGTACTGTTGTGAAGATAGCTGTCATTTCAAAATTCAAGTGACAATCAGGGGTTCTGACTTTCGGAGTAGAAATTTTTATATAAAAGTTCAATCGCTTTAAATTTATGTAAATGCAAAAGTCAGACTTATTAAGTACTTAACTGTCAAATATACAATAAAGAAATATACTTGTAACTTGTGAGTTATATTTTATAATGTAAAAAAATTAATGAGTCAAGCAGTCAATCCAAGATCCAAAAATTCCAAGTCAAGACGACAATATTACCGGCAGTATAATAGAGTGAAGCCAGCAATCTTTCGAAAACATTTGAAGCAGAATGCCGCGAGTTTTTTAATTTAAGGAAATGAAACAGTGATAAATCTATCAGTTAACAGACAAGAATAAAATATTAAGAACAGAGATCATCAATTAAGATCAAGTTGTCCTAAAGAGGAAGAAGAGTTTTTAAGGTTCTGAACTTCCTGATATAGTACGAACAACCAATATCATTCTCCCAATAGTCTATTTTGTTTGGCTCTTTGTGAAAGTTAAGTGAATAAGTTATAATGTCTGGTAACCCTTATGATAGGGTGAAACATTTAACAGGATGGAGGTATGTTGTTTTTATTTCAGGATTAGTTGGAGCCATTGGAGTAGCTCTTTATCCTGTTCTCATCAAACCAATGTATGATAACTCAAAATACAGTAAGTATTTCATTACTGAACTCATTAGGAGGTGACTGCACAATTTGGCCAAATATTGCAGTATTAAGCTTGCCCTCTAAACTATACATATATCCTATCCTGTTCTAAGCAAAATAAATATGCCTCTTTGAAATTAAAAAAGAAATTGATGACAGGATGATTCCAAACAATTTAAAGAGTGAATTAAAGGGATTTTCTCAAGCCAAGTAGGTTTCCCAAATCTTAATTATAGATTTTATTGTTCCATCTTCTGGTATTCATGTGCATCTGGTACAAATTCTCACTCTTCTGTTTATACTGATTAAAATAGAGAGGTTAGTGGATGACATGGATACTCAGAACTGTTACCTGCTGATGAGAGCAAATAAGCTTGAAACAGCTGTCCAGGTATGTTCTGGTATTCATGTGCATCTGGTAAAACTTCTCACTCTTCTGTTTATACTGACTGATCCACAACAGAGACAAAAGTACCCATTCAAGTTG
This sequence comes from Bactericera cockerelli, assembly GCA_024516035.1. Taxonomy (NCBI): domain Eukaryota; kingdom Metazoa; phylum Arthropoda; class Insecta; order Hemiptera; family Triozidae; genus Bactericera; species Bactericera cockerelli. Next base: position 18,038,010 of record CM044960.1, read on the forward strand.
CAAGAGATCTTAAGCTTTTAATAGGATGACACTGTATTAGAAGCACGTGAGCAAAGTTATGCAACATTCACAGCACTGATCATACTAGTGAACTTCTCATGAGGAAGTGATGATGTGTCCCATATTTAGCAGTGTGATTTTTTGGGATATATAATATTGGTATTTGTCTGGCCAGTAGAGGCATTTTTATTAATGTTACTTCTTTTTTTTACCAATAAATTTTATTTATTTTATTCAATTTTTTTACAGACTGACAATTAGATCACTGTATAAAATTTGATTTTTAAAATATCTATCTTTTTTTTCAGAGGAAATCCAAAAAATTGTACGAGCTGGTGTAAATCAAGATCAAATTCAACCAGGAAGTGAGTTTAAACTTACCTTTACTTTTCTCAATGCTTATTTATCATTTAATTATTTATTTTGACACATGGTAGAATCTCACTAAAAAATTATGGTAAATCAAAATAATAAGATAAGAAAAGTTTTAGCTGTACTCCCTATAGCTCAAAATTCAATGAGGACAAATTTTCCAAGCTGATCACTGTGTTTCTATGATGATAGAAGATAAAATTTGGCATAGAGACATATTTTGGTGTCAGGGTGTGCAATAACAAGAGATTTTTTAAAATCAAATGCTAGAATTGAATAAGTTATTTATAAATTTTACATAAATATTTTTCTGTTGTAAATTTATGTGATGTTCAAATTCCAATTAATTATTAAGAGCAATAATTATTCAATTTTATCCTCTTTATTTCTAGATATGAGGGTATGGTCAGATCCATTCAAGCCATTGCCACCACCCTCCAAGTGAAAAGATTATGCTACATTTGAAGAACCTACTCTCTCCTATTTGAAAATCAACAATTCACTTATCTGTGAGTGAGAGGAAGGACTACTCTTTTAAAGAACTATCTAGATTCTAGTCTATTTTAGTACACCAACAAATTTTATCTCAAATATTATTTCTAAAAATATTATTTACATCAGATACCTTTTTTATATAAATAAGAAAAAATGTGTTTAAAATAGAACAAAATAAATTGAAAGTAAATATTTCCCAGCTAAAGAGTAAGGACTATCTCTTCCTTACAACTCTTAACTACTTAGCTATCCAGCAAATCCTTGGGAAAATTACACTCTCACTGGATTAAATGACATATCTACTATAATAAGCACATCTAATGCTAAAAAAAGCTTTATTTTAGTACAATATATTTTTTCTTTTATTTTATTGTGTACATTTTTTATCTTTAACAATTGAAAATAAAATAGAAGTAGGTACATAATATATATTAATTTATTTAAATACAGTAATTTGATGAGAGCAATAGTTGGAATTGATCAAGCTATTAAAATTTTGAACTATTTTAATACAGCAAATAGTCTGATAAAAGAGTTGGTATGAGGAAGGTCATCCAGCCATAAAATGTGCAAGTAGGATTGTCAGATGGTTATATTTAATAAAATATAATTCATTATAGATTTGTAAAATTTTGGGCCATGATTGTATAAAATGTACCTATTAATGTTTAATCATTGAATTCATGGTTATGTTATAATAAACATATTCATGTCACAAGTCATATGAAACTCAACATCTTTAATTTAGTACATTACTTTTCAGTCACATGGAGTAAAGAGGAAAAACCGGAGTAAAGAGGAAAAACCTTGCATTCCTATAATTTATGATAACTTCTGGCTAAACTTTTACTGGGTGATCTTTTTATCAAAAACAGAAGTTACATCGCTTTTCATGTGGGGTTTTGTTACTTTCTCATCCATTTATTACCATAAGAATACATGGCAATAAATGAAACAGCTTGTGTCCCATTATTTTGAACAGCCATGTAATAAGAAACATAAACTTTGTATAACTCTTTAAACCAGTAGTTCCCAAACATTTTTTATCTTCATGGCGCCCTTTTTATTATTGTGAAGGGGCCACTGCCCCTTTAGCATACCTAATGCCAAGAGGTCTAGCCTCAAAGCAGCTATTAATAAATTTACTGACAATCTGTTGGAAGAAAGGTATGAACCAAAGTTTTTCTCATAGAAAATACTTGATTTAAAAGCTGTCATCCTCTCCACAACCATCTAGGTAGATATCAAAAGATTCTCGGTTGCAATTCCCATCAGCATTGAAAACATATTTATGAAAAGTACCATCCAGACAAATTGCTGAAACAGATAAAAACAACAAAAAACCTCTTGAAGCTCAATTTTATTGATACAACATAGTAAATTATTCTAAAATAATCTAGATTCTAGATGGTAGTACATTTGAATTGACTATTCTTTTTAAAAAAATTACAATGATTATGTAATGTACAAACCTTAATGCTAAGTCTACTAATATAAAAAAATACAATTTTATCCTTTTGGCTGTCGAAACCTTTGGCTCCTTTAAAACAGATACTCTGACATTGTTAAAATCTATATCTAGAGTTTTGGTTCAAGAGACAAAGGATCTATGTACAGGGAATTTCCTGAAACAGAATTTGAGTGTAGGCATTATAAGAGGGAATGAGGCATCAGAGCTTGCTGCACTACACCAAAGGAAGATTGTCTAAGAGAAATATTTTATATTGTCTGAATAATAAATAAACCAGTGTATCTGTGAGTGGATGTATGTTAATACTAGCTAATGTACAAATGTAATAATGACATACCTATGACTGTATTTTTGGACCCAAATGCACAAATACATGCACACTCAGGAGGCAGTGTAAAGTTGGCCAGGGCCCATTGAGATTCGACATAATTGCCTAGGAACCCCATTGAAGAAAATGTGGACCGACGATTCAGTTTGGTATTTTTGAGAGCAAATATGTGGATGGTACCTTTGTCACTTGAGCAACAGAGGAAACTCTGAGTCACGGCTGAAATTGATGCTGGAATAACAAAGGAAATTTATAAAAAATAAAATATATACAGGGTGGCCCTAGGGTTTGTTCAACAGAATTTACTTAGAAAGAAAAAAAATAAACCAGGGACCCAGGACCATCAACGAGATGAGGAAGGAGGATCTGGTGAAGGAGATGGACCTGGAGAAGATAAAGGTGAGATGCTTTTCTCTTCTTTTATTTGTGTTTGTTTTAAACTTCTTCATATAATAATAATAATAATGTTTACTGGTAGTCAAGTGGTTAACGCGCTAGTCTGGTAATCTAGGTAACAAAGGGATCCGTTGGTTCGAATCCCACCCAGTGCTTGCATTTTTCCTCATTGATTTGAGTTTGTGACCACATAATAATAAGACTCTGAGGGTTAGGTGGTAGAAAATGCTTTGAGCATTAACCTGCCTGGTGGTTACCTTCCACTAAAAAGTATTATTATTATAAAAACTACAAGTTTATCTTACCAATATAGTGTAGCAGGATCACTCCCCCTTCTTAACTCTACAAGTAAAAGTTTTTTCATTGTGTCCCACACTCGAATGAGAGTGCCTTTAGAGCTGGCTGTGGCAATCATGGTACCAGTTTGATTCAGTGCAAGGCAAGCTAGCTCACTTTGATGTGCATTGATAGTGACTGGAGAACTAGATGAAGACATTTCTGTGCTTGACAAATCCTAAAAGGCACATAGAAAATTTAATGAATGTTATGAATATGCTTTATAGTTGTAGAATTGTCCTCCAGAAAATTTAATAACAAGAAAAAGTTTGTGGTTAGAAACCCAGCCGGGACATGACAAGTTATTCTCCCACTTGGGATTTGACCACATAATTATGAACTAGCAGTTGTAATTTGTAATAATGGGAATAATTGGTCCTAATTGTGCAGTACATATTTATAAGGTGAGATTTTATTAATTTATTGTATTATGTCATCAAGACCATTTAGAAGATGTTGCAAATTCAGGAGAATATCCACATGATTTGTGACTTGTAGACACATTTTCTGATTTTATAAGGATAATATTATAAGGATAAAATATGGGGTCTTAAATGTAAGTAGGCAGGACATATTTTAAGACGAGAAGATAATAGATGGACTAAAGAAGTACAATTTTGGACAGTTAGAGAAAAAAGGCGGAAAGGTCGACCAAAGAAAAAATGGGATGAAGAATTTAAAGTAGTTATTAGGGTCAAACTGGAGAGAAATAGCAAAGAATAGAGACAGATGGAAGATAGTAAGAGAGGAGGGAAAAAGATTGTTTGTATAGAAACCCATGTCACTTATAAACTGATATTAAAAATTATTAATTATAAATAAATTTATGAATTTAATGAAAATTCTCATTTACTGATTTTATATATAATTTTATTTTATTTTTAATATTGTTATATTTAAGTATTGGGAAAGAAAAAAAAAAAATAAGAAATTGGTAACAAAAATTAGAGAGAAAAAAGGGAGCAGTTGAATAGAAAGAAAAAGTCTATATACTAATCTTTTGTCCCTAAAAAAAACAATTTCATGGCTGAGAACAATTTTTCTATTTGTATATTGTAATACTGTTTCAAATGTTTTTTGTAAATTATTTGTTCAAAAAGCTATTTTATTTATTTATTTATTTTATAAGGATAATGTAAAATTTTGGACAGCATCTACAGCTTCACTAATCTACAGGATGATCCTTAAACAAAAGTGGATATTTAAGTTGGTCAGAGTATTGACACAAGTGACTTACAATGAATTGAACACTACCAAGCTTGTGTCCAGGGAACGCTATTAGATGTCTTTCTGCAGTTGTACTAGGACTGACTTCACACAGACCAGCATGATTAGGTCTTGTATCTTGAGTGAATAATCTCTGGACTGGATTAGGAAATGAAAAAACATTCATCTGATTGACTGTGGCTACAATTATTCTGTAAATGAGATTAAAAAGTGCATAGAGCTCTTATTATGTGGATAAATATGACCAGTGATTATCTGAACTGAAGACATTACTCACTCTTTGTGAATTTGAATAAATCAATAACATTTCCCAATATAATATCAAAAAAGAGATTTTACAACCAGTGTACTACTACAAGTGACAGTAACAATCTTACATACTTATGTATCAGAAGTACTGAAACAGATGAAGGCTAGAGAGAAGAAGAAGGTACAATTAATTACAACTGAAGTAATAAGTACCAAATATACATAATTATAATAAACTTACTTGTCTCTTCTCAATCTTACAGCTTTTACAGGTGTAGTAAACACTAGCTCAACAATGAACTTTTTAGCTACATCATCATAAATGAGGACTGAGTTTTTAGCAAATTTTGCATTGCTTCCTCCTGCCACTATGGCAAAGATGTTTGTCCGGTGCAACATTTCGCATTGTGAAAGGCTTCCAAAATCTGAGAAAAAGATAAAAATATATATTGACAGTAATTTAATGGAAATATTTTGTTGTATTTAAATGCATGGTTGTGCACCAGGCTAAGATTTATATCAATGTACAAATTGTGTACTCTACCCACAAAAAGTAATGTAAATTAATATACCATTTTTTCATGAAGGATGTATTTCTTGAAATCTTGAGGGGTTTTTATTTTTTATAGGTATTAGATTTTAAAAGCATAATTCTTTCATTTAATCAACCTCTAAAAGTTTGATATATCTATCTAGCAAAATAAGGACTTGAATGGGTAATATTCAAATTCAAATCCTCACGGTGCTGGCTATATCCAGACCAACTCTAACTGGGTGAGGTTAATGGGGATCGCTGCTTTGTGAGTTCCCAACAAATAATGGGTAAATTGCCTACCTCAAATGACCCACAATTATACATCTAAAATTCTTTAGATGTTACAGAAATGGTAAAAAATTAATAAAATACTAGTTGAGTGCATGAATTTATTTAAAAATAAATTAGAAGTCTCAAGAATTTTCCATTCATCAAACATGGAAGCAAGTTTTTATTTAAAAAAAAAATTAGGGATTAATTTTAAAAATTGAGTAGGTAAATTTTTAATATGAATTACCATAGTTTGCCTTCTCCACCAAGGGATTAACATTGTAGATTCTTAGGCCATTATCCATGCAACAAGTGAAACAACCTGTAACAAACATTCATAATGAAAATTAGTGACAGTAACCCTGATAGCCAATCTAGCATAATGCTCTCTAGAAATCTAATAACTCTTTATTGACCAAGGGCGTGAGTATTGCCTGAGGCAATCTCTGCCATCAAACCCATACGGTTTTAACACTTATTTGATATCGGAGACTGCTAATGCCCTAGGTGTCCAAATAAGTACTAGTCCTTTGGTTCTAGCTAATATTTGCAAGATCATCAAATACACAGCTTCAAAACAATCATTTTTTCTACATTAGAAAATTGGTAGTGTTGCCCAATAGTTTTTGTTCATTTGATGATTTTTTAGAGTAGGTACCTGGCTTCTTTTAAACCTGCAATCAGTACGGTTGTGAGAAATTTCCCTCACAACCGTATTCTTTACCATGTACTTGATATGTTACAAAACCAAACCGTACTGATCCCGGGGACAAGGAGGAAGGAATGGGTTTCATAATGTATTATTTGTAAATTTACATTTTAAGATTGGTCATGAATCGTACATACCTTGTTCTTGGTTAAAACGTAAATTCAACACCTGTCCTTTGCTCATGTTGCTTGTTATTCTCATTTAGAAGGCAAAGGTTTCATTTCAAACTCAGACAAAATACCAATCTAAAATAATATTACATATTGAAAAAAATAAGTTCAAATGCAAATACCAGTCTGAAGGATATAAAAAATAAATAAAACCGTAGTAAAAGAATGGAAATTAAAGACTGTAAATATAGTGTAGATATAGATAATGAATATTTTTCATTAACTTCATCTGATAAGTTATCAGTAAAATCCTTTGTTTATATTTTTTGGTCATTTCCTGTTTTCTTCTTCTTCAAATTTGCAATCGGCTGTTGTGTACATGTACCCCCCAAAATACACTTCGTGTTTAAAAGACGTCGAGAAAATTAGAATGAAATAGAACCACTGAGATCATATAACATAGAGGGAACCCAACCTTTTCTCGAGTTGAACAAATTTATGCGTCCAAATTTGATCAGCTGTTGGTCCCTCTTTCACAAAATCCCGGCTTCTGATTGGTTCACTTTGGGCCTTGCCCTTTGGGTCAAATCCCAATGCAGCAAACGTAAATAAACAATTTTTTTTCATGCTTCTCAAAATTTGTAAAGATGACCGCGAAAGGTAGAATTCGTGATAGCTTTTGTTTATTTTTTCCTACATGAAGTACATGCTTTTGTTGTTTGGTTAGTTAGGAAAAGGATAAAAATGTAATCTTCATATTCTGTAAGTATTCTAAAAACAAAGTTTTAGATTGCAAATGAAAAAATCCAACCCAACCCAGTCTAGGTGAGATTAATACAATAAAATTCTCTGTTTATCCTACTAGGATGAGACTAAAGAGTCCCTTTACTCTCCAAGTAGAATTGTTGGGATTAGGAAGGGCATTCAGTGGGTAAATATGTGCTACAACCAACCAACCATGAAATTGAACAATGCCAACAACAAGGAGAAAGTAATGTGTCATAAATGTATTTTGAATATTCCAGCTTGCAATCTCATTTATCCTACTGGTGATATAGCTGGTCATGCATGTATTGCTAAGGTCCAAGAAGCTTCTATTAAGAGGTTGGTGGGTACATGAATATAGAATTCAGTTTTCAAACCCCAAACCATTATTTAGCCCTGGTATGTCAGACTGGTATTCAGGTCATTATTGACCCGTATTTAAATAAGCCAGAAAACTAATGTTTCAAAAGATTTCTTAAGACATTTTTCTATTACCAATAGCAAGACACTCTGTTATTGTATTTGGAGACAAAACAATGGAATACCACTGAGCTTTCTTCCCAATAAAAACATGAGATGGATTGTCAGCATGTCTCTATGATGTAGTTAAATGTGTTTTTTTTTTTCAGATTGTAGCTACTACCAAAAAAGTGATCAGAACCCATAAAATAAAAAAAGCTGGAAAATCATCAGATTAAGGCCAATACTCAGATGGTCTCTCATCTAAGTTCTGCTATTTTATGCTCATTAAAGCTATATATTAAAGAACTACAAAAACTCAAAGAAGAAAAATTGTTAACTGCAGTTGTTGTGGTGTCACACCAGTTTATTTCTCATTATTGTTTGTATTTTGTAACTGTTTACAGCTAGCTAAGGAATGGTATTTTTGAAGAGACTCTCTTACTTGTGGTTTTGAAAGCTTCATTATTTTGTGGTCACTAGTACAGTCCACTCTAAATAATTCCAGCTCTTTATAAATAAAAAGTTTTTTTATGTCCTTCCAACTTGGAAATATCAAGAGTTAACTGTACTTAAAGCAGGGGCTGAACAAAGTCTCACCAAGGTCCGAGTTATTGGGAAACTACTTAATATGTCAAGAAACTCTAAAACCCTTTTACCTCTATGTCTTTGGGGCTATGTTTTAGAAATAGAGAAAAAATATACCCACAGTACCCCATTAAGGTTGATTCACACACACCTGTGACATGACAGTGTCACGTCTATGACGTGATCCCTCCGGCGAGGAAAATCAGATTCTTGTAGGAATTTGAAGGGCCCTATTCCCACTCGCCCGGCAGGTGACCATGACAGTGCAAATAGTGCTTGTACCGTGATCTGGCACATTAATAACGGATGATATTTTTCACAGCCGGTGATTTTGATTTTACCAGTGTTTCTCTGCAATTACCAGTGTTTTCATGCCACTGCATGGTTGGAGCACTGACCAGTGTGAATAGCAATCACTGTGTTCACAGCCGGGATAATCACGTTCTGGTTATGGAACTGCCATGTCACGGGTGGGTGTGAATCAACTTTTAAGGTTGCTTTTAAATCTTAACTCGCAAGTACTTGCACCAAAAAATATCATTCTCAGCTCTAACTCAATCATGTTTGGATCATTCCTTACAGAGGGTATCAAATTTTACAACAGCCTCCCTATTGATCTAAAATCCCTCCACCCTGAAATTCTTTAAAAGAAAAACTTTTTGATCTTATGTTGTATTCTTTTTCTGAGATTTCAGTGTGACCTGGCTACCATACAGTCTTATCACTATACCTCACCACTGTTTTTTTATTTATATAAATGAATGTATCATTCTCATCAATTAGTCAACATTTTCCTCTGTCTTTCTACCTTGTCATCCTTCTGCTATATCTCAATTCTTAGCATTTTTCTCCTCTTTTTATTATTTGTTTTTAAAATAAGTAAATATAAATATCTAAGTTAGTTTCAAGACTAGAATAAGAAATTGTGTACATGGTAATGTAAATAAACAATAAAAATAAAAATATTATTATTATAAAAAGTTGGCATTAAAGTACAGCACTCACATTATCAACCTTTATTTTTGTTTTTTCTTTTTGTTGGTCTTCTTAATTATTTTGTTATAAATTGTTGAGTTATTTGTTTTGTTAAAAAAATTAAGTATGAATAAATAAAGACAGAAATAAAGGATTTTTTACATTAAAAAAGTAAATGTAAAAAATGTTTTCTTTTTCTAACATTAAGCTTAGAGTAAGTTCAGAAAGAGGTTGAAATTAATCAAACATTTAGTTTGACTAGGACGTAAATCCAGTCTGGATAAATTGTTTTCTTTATTAAGTCAAAATCAAAGATTTATTTTTAGTCTCTATTTCACATCAAAATCAAGTCTGTATTATGATAGTAAATTTCTTATTGATAAAAAGCATTATCATATTTTAGTGTCTTTTAATTTTATCAACTTCATATGATTAGGTAAATTGTTTATTTTGTTGCACAAATCTTATTGATCTTATGGTAGGACTTTATGTAGGACATTATTGTTATTTTCTTTATTTACTTATTTATTTTGTCATTTGTTTGTTTTTTCTTAATTTTATACTGTTACCATTGTACTCTGTCCTAATAAAGCATAATAAAAAAAAAGTCATCACATCTGATTTAGACAAATCTTTGTATGTATACACGTATATTAGTGTTTTACATAGGCCATTTGTAATTATTTTTAAATAAATTATGATTTAGTTTTCTAATATTAGAAATTGGAAGTATTGTGTTAGCCCCCCCCCCTTGCCATAATCCTGGCTATGCCCATGAGCTGTGTTATTGTGTGGTCACTAATATACCTTTAATTATTGGTTTTAGGGCTGATGATTTTAATCAAGTACTCAGGTCCTTGAGTATCAAACAAAAAATTACTCAATTAGAGAAAATCAGAAAATTACTCAATTAGTGAAAATTACTTGATTATTTGAGCATTCAAGGCTGGTGGTGGTAAGGTTCAATAGAGGTATAGTTGCCATGGATACAAAAGAAACTTTTAAATTTTTCAACCCTTCACAAAGAAAATGTAAAGCCAGTATCAGTGGAATACACCAGTTCTTGAACTGTCATTGAAGTGTGTTATGGTTGTTGTTGTTGTTGAAAACAGTTATTTTTCTTGAAGAATAAATTTAGGTAATATAATTATCTTGAAAGCTGTTGGGAAGTTTTTCAAAGTAGGATAGATTTCAAATTCTCAAATTTTATTTGCTTCAATTTCAGTAGGTACATATAATGATATTAAAATAATGAATCATTCTTGAGATATGAGTGAGAATTCAAGAATAGGACCTTCTTTTACCCCCTTTCAATGTCATGTCAGGACTGTAGTATGTTTACTAGCTCACCCCTTTCCTAAACAAGTACCAGAAGTAATTGGCTCTGTCACCTATCATGCACTTACAACTTATTCCTGTACTGGCCTACAACCTAATGCCTGTTGAAAGTTAAATAACTAAGCAAATATAACAGTATTGAGCTCTCATGAAATGAAAGTTATTTATTTTAAACAAAAATTTCTTCTTTCTCTTTATGAACTGGGAGGGATCCTAACATGGAGGTTGCATTATTATTATACAATGCTTTATTAGGTGTAAATGGACATTATGTACATACAAATAAATATTTTAACAATTAAAAAAAATGGAAACAATATATATAAATATACAATAAAAATGAAAAAGAATAGAAAATATATAAAAACATAAGTCCTAACTAAGGGGCGGGGTTATTGCCTATGGCAAACTCTTCCACCCAACCCTTTTGTCTCTCTGCATTGAGGGAGACAATCTTCAGCGGAGATACCATCCAGCTGTAGCTGTTGTGGTGCCTGTTATATTTTTTAGTCACTCACATATGGTTTTTATGAATCTTGATTTCTTTGCACCATGGGCTATTGCACAAAGAAGCACTAATTCTACTAATAAAATTTGGAGATAAATTACAATGGCTGAGAATCCACATCAAAATAATGTAGATCTTTCTAAAATGTATCCCTGCAAAATGTAGATTTTTCTATATTTTTTTTTTTTTTAAAGATGAGTGTTTCACAGCCTTTTTTATTTCGTAGCCATGAAACAGGAGCTACTGTAGACGCTTGTGGTCTGTGTTGTAGCCTGCCCATCCCGTAGTATGCCTCCCCTCTGATGGGCGAGAAGTGACACAATACTTCCCATTTAGGTGCTGGGTCAACACGAGCGCACCGGAAGGTATCCCTTACAAACAATTGTAACCAAATTAAGAATACAAATTTTTGTCGGCACGGGGGATCGAACCCAGGACCTTCCACATGGCAAGCGAGTGCTTAACCACTGAGCTAATCGCGCACTCTTATATAATTATATATATCTTCAGGAACATTTTTTAGACTGTATTAATTATTAACAAGGATATTATAGATCAGATTGCCCTTTGATGCACAAGGTTTGGCAATTGATTTAAATAGTAAGGTGTTGTACACAAAAGGTGAAGTGACTGAGAATTTTCTGTTAGCAAATTTGAAGCACAGTGTACCCATGATGTACTATCAGTCCAGCTGGGGCATGTTAAACAGGGAGAAGACTAGTATCTTGCTTGAGGACTATAAACAGAGAACTGACTAGCCAACCCTTTCAAGCCAGGCAAGCTTGCAGTTCCTACCTATAGGTTTTTGTAAAGAAAAAGTCCAAGTCTACAAGATGGTTGATCAGATCACACATAGAATTATGTGGTTAAGAACTAGCAAACTTTCAAATGATACCATCATTCCCCCCTTCATCTGTATCAAAGCGGGCCGAAGTGCCAGCATCACGAAGTCTTCACCTCGCTGGACGTTGCTTAACTTTGGTGATCCTACGAGTACCGGTGTATTTGTCTTCTTTTAATGATTTTTTTTTTTCTCAAAATTTCCCGCTTTAGAATATTCTTCTCTGTAGGGTCAAGGGGGGTATTTACGAACAGGGGGTAATTACGAACAGTGGTCATTGTACCTAAACAGGATAAGATATTTCGAATCTGGTGGTTGAATACTATTATTTTGAATTGTTTTTACAGGTTGAACACGAGTTTTCGATAGTATTTATTTTCAGTTGTAGTTAGTAAGCTAGTGAAAATAGATCTATCAAAAAAATTGATTTTTGAAGTTTTTGATTTTTTTAAAACAATTTTTTAGGTAAGTGTTACTTGAATTTTTATCATTATTTTACTTTTAATTATTGATAAGCATGTTTTTGGTTATTATTTTACAAAAATAATTGTTTTAACCATTTTTTAAGTTATAGTTTTTGGGTGTTCTTAATTACCCCCGCATTTTTTTGCTATGGGGTAATTACGAACGCATACTTTGGTTGTTTGTTTTACCCTATAACTTTTTTTGTATTTATCAAAACACTCAGAATGCCCCGGAACTACAAGATGAAGAAACCACCTCCTTTGTATACAGAAGCACAAATGATATCTGCTATCGTAGATGTTTTTAATGGCAACCTGGCTGTCAGAAGAGCAACGGCAGTGTTTTGAGATTCCGCAAACCAAAGTAGAATTTTTACCAAACGTAAGGCTCAAAATCCTGAAATACTGGGAGGTTGTAAGAAGTACCAATATATTAGTACCCTAATGTATTGGACCCAATGAAGGTTTTTGTGTACTTGAACATAGCAAAAGAAAGGAAGAAAAGTGTAGAAAACGTAGAAAACGAAAAGAAATATAGGGGGAACAGTTTCAAAAAAGAAGACTAAAATGAAGGTAGAAGAAGACAAATCTGAGATTGACAATGACCTAGAAACTATTGATAAGACCAAAATCTGTAAAAAAAAAAAAATTAAAAAAATACATAAAACACCTTTCAAAAGCTCTCATAATTAACTATTACTATTATTATGCTTTTATTACCAGCCTCCGTGGCGTAACGGTTGTGACTACTGCCCGTAGTCCAGAGATCCTTAGTTCGATTCCCGATTGGAGCAGACTTTTCTCACAGAAAATTCTGTCCCCTCCGAACATGTGAGGCTGGCGATTCCGGCCCCACCCAGGCTGGGTGAGGTTAATGTGGGTAGATGGTACGATTCCCAGCAAATGGAGGGTGAAACCCCCGTCCTGTCTACCTCAAGTCAGGATGTTAAAAACAAATACATAGAATCAATGGACATGATAGGAGCCTAGACATTGGATCTGGGCGTCCATATAATCCTCTCACCACCGTGATTTAGGTATCTACACCTATCTCACGGACACGAAATTATTATTATTACTATTATTTGCAAGATAGAGATACCCTATTTGATAAGAGCTGACTACCTTCGTGTTTAGGATTCAAACCACTATCCTGTGTGTCCATAAACTTTGCATATTGTCATACAGGTGGCTAAAGACATAAAGTACAATTTTGGTGTATTATTTGTACATAAAAAGCACATATTGCCATTAAAAAGTTCGTTTTTAATATTGTATAATGTGTTCGCATTTACCCCCGTCAGGCGGGGGTAAATGCGAACAGGCGGGGGTAAATAAGAACACCACTAAACAGATACTACAATATGCACAAAACTATTTATAATGTACCATTAGAATGCTAAATAAGTCTATATACCAAAAAAATCACAAGACATGGATTTTACAAAAGCAACTCAGGGTTACAGATATGTTTATAAAATGTAGCTCAAAATCGTTCGTAATTACCCCCCTTGACCCTATTACTCCTGGAAAAAAAATATAAGCAATAAGCATTACATTTCTTTCTCGCCAAAATGCATTCAACCTTTCTGTTACGCAATGCGCTAAACACTTTACACGATTAACGAGTTAAAAACAATACTTTCTATACATAAATATACTTTTTAGGTAATGAATAGTGGGCAGTAAAGCTTTACATTTCGCTAGCCTTCTTTACTGTACACGTATAAATAAAAATATTCATAGAACAATGTCATTAATGTGTAGATAGCTATGGTTTAGGTTGGGAGAAGGCAACTTGAGGTGGGAATCAAGCCGAGATTGACCAAATCTTTTTTGTCTAATAGCCAAAATAATACATACCTACTAAAAGTAATACAATTCAAAATTTTACTATCTGAGTGGCTGTGGCTCATGACCTGCACCATGAAAACAGGAGAAAACTTGGAAGATTTAGATAGAGACAGCTGTTATTTATGTTATTATTTTTATGTCACAAGATGTAGTGGGTAACATCGACATTACGAGAACTATTGCTAATATCTCCAACCAACCGTCATATTTATTCCAAGCA
>CM044960.1:18052619-18081358 GCA_024516035.1 Bactericera cockerelli
GAGTATTCATTCCACGGAGTATGCTCGGGTGGAAGTGTCCCAAATTGTTCCAAAGTTTGGGCCAAGTGCCCTTCCCCCCAACCCAAGTGTGCACAATTTCTGGCAGACTTGTCGTGCTGTCAAACCATGCATGAACAGAACCCGCCCTTTAACTCATGGGAGATCTCAAGGTGAGTTGCAATATTAAAAATGTAATTCCTTGAAATTTTCAGTTTCATAAAATTTTCCAAGCCCAATGGGTGCTTTCTAAAAACAGGGGTTGTTATTTAAAATGATTTGACAACCACCTCTTTTTTTACTCATTTATTCTTTAACATGAATTTACTTTTTATATTTTTTAAATTAATTTAGTTTTTTTCCCCCAAAAAAAGATTCACCCACAAATGTATGTATGATTTTATTTGTGGTGAAAGCAAAAGGGGCCTCTTAACAATTTTTGTGGGTTAGCGCGCATTACTGTACTGAAACTTTTGGGAAGAGCCCCCTGTACTTTTCGAATTCTTTTTTTAAATTTTTTTTTACTTTAATCCTGCCCCTTTTACCAAAAAGGGAAATACTTTTTTTCTTTAAAAAATTTTCTTGGATGATTGTTTTAAGCTTCTATGAATATTTGAACAAGGATTGTGCAATTTCTTGACAAAAATTTTGTTCTTTAAGATTTTTTAGGTAATTTTTTAAAAACCTCCCCCCAAATTTCCCTGCAAATATCTCCATTGGAATCTTGGAACGTGTTCACTTCACAATTTTATTGGCAATGGTGGCAATCATGTACAAAATATTGTTTTCAAAAAATACTTTAAATTTTTTTTCCCCTGTTTATAATTCTCCCTAATTTTGTAATTATTTGGGGATCCCAACTAAAAATTACCAGGATTTTTTTTGCCCAAAATTTAATGTTTCATAGTATTGTTAAAATAAGTTTTTATTTAAAATCTGATTTGTTTAAAAAAATTTTGTATTTCTAGATTGAAAACTTGCTCATCAGCAGTACCCGGCACTATCAAGCTGTGTGGGCTTTTGGGAGTGCAAAAGGGGACTGTGTTCAATCCAGATGACTCTTGGTCTGTTCAACAGAGAAATTTACTAGAAGATGAAATGGCAAGATTCACTACACCTATGTATAGAGCACCTGAAATGGTAGATACGTGGAGTAACTATGTAATAGGTAAGATTTCTTTATGTTGAAATTTATTTTTTTGTCAAGGAATGTTTTTTTGTATTCTGATCAAAAATGAGCTTTTTGTGTTTGTAATTCTAAAACTTTACTTATAATAATTTAAAAAAAAAATTGAAAGTAAAACTGTCTCTTTCTCTCTCCCTCCCTCGCTCCCATAATCAGAAAATCACATAACTTCTTTGTGGTGAAGGACAAGGCCTCTTCACAATTTTTGTGGGTAGCACAGCATTTCAATCGTAATTAATTTTCATTATACTCTGGTAATGCTACCACTGGGCATTACTCATTTTTCCTCACGAGGTATTAGTGGACCTCTCTGACTTCCAAGTACAGAGCAGAAAAATTCCTAACCTTCTGGGGATCGAACCCAGGTCACCGCGTGCAAGCCTAGTGCGCTACACCACTCGACCACGGAGACTACTTATTTATCATAATATTTGGAATTCGAACATTTTAAACTATTTCAAATAAAATATTTCATTGAGATCTTCTCGGACTGGACATGGGCCCACAATGCTTGCGGCGTTGCCCTTCTGTATCTCAATGCTGATTCTCTGATATAGGTACTGTCCAGCCATCTTCATTCCAGATTTATCTACTAACATTGCTCCTATTTCTTGAACAAAACGCCTAGCATCTTCACAGAAAACACATAATTCTATTGATAAAGATAGAAGTACAGCTAAATTGAATGTCAAGCAAAACATGTTTAATCTGTTGATAATGTTCCACAGGACCTGCTTGTGATGTGTGGGCTATAGGCTGTTTAGTTTACACATTCTGTTTTATGAGACATCCCTTTGACGATTCAGCCAAGCTACGAATCCTCAACGCCAACTATACTATACCAGCCAATGATACCAAGTATACAGATTTCCATCCGATCATACGTGAGTACACACTACACTATTCAATGTTTTTATTCGATAATGAAGATATTAGTAAATCTTATCTAAATCCCGTACTGATTCCATAGAACTAGAATATTTCGTAAGCATTGTCTTTTACATTCTTCAAAACTATACTAGTAGAACAAAAATATACCTTTAGGTACAAATAAACAATACTTACAACTACAACAAAAATTAATTAAAATAAAAAACAAATAATTGAATGGGTGAGTAGAAGAACCAGGAATGTCAAAAATCGATTTTTTTTTCTTCGTAGAATAAGAAAGAATGTACTCTTTTCTATCATCTCTGTGAATATGAAGGAGAAATACCCCTTAAAAGTATAATTTTTTTCGATTTTAAAGTGGGGGAAGCGGAAAAAAAATCTGATGTAAAACAGGGAATGTAACAAAATCACTGACCACTTTTGCTAGCGGTATTAATACCTGGTTGTGAGAATCTTGTCGAATAACAAGGAATGTAAAATTTAATTTTATTATACTCATTAGTATCAGGAAAGCAAAAATAACACAAATCTTATTTTTGCTTTCCTGAAAAGTCGATTTTTGACATTCCTGGTTCTTCTACTCACCCATTCAATTAACAAATAACTCATATTCCAGGGGGATGTTTGCAAGCGGACCCGTCAAAGCGATTCACAATTCATGATGTCCTGGAAAGATTGGCTTCCATCATAGAAACGAGAGGCTACAATGTGAAGGAACCTCTGAAACTGGAGCCAACCAAACCCATTGACATTCCTGAAAGTAATGGTGAGAAATAATAATATCCAACCTCTGTGGTATAGTAAAATTATTGTCTATTGCTCTGGGATTGAGAGGTAGTTGAATCTTGGTTGAACAAAAATATAATTATTTTTATAATAAGAAATTCTACTCAATTTCAAAAAGTGAAAAATTGCAATATTTTCTTTACTGCAGAGTTAATGGAAAGTAATTTTCTTTTTTGAATCTATTAATTTTGTCAGTGTTCCAAAATTATTTCACTCTGAATGCTTGATTACCAGTCTATTAATGATGGGTTCTTCACTTACAAAAAAACACCGTGTTTTTCGAAAAATGTTAGTTCCAAAGGATTCTTCAAGATAGCGCCAGTAGAGTTTTGCTCTCGCGAAACGGAGTTGGCGTATTTTTTGTGATATACGCCAAAGGTAGCAAAAAAGTAAAAGCGCCAAAATTTAAAAATTCAAGAACATAAACAGAAAGCATAAAAACAAGAAAAGCTAATGTACCCGAAGCTACCAACGTCTTGAAATTTTTATCGAAATTTCTACAGGGTACGGCAAAATATTTTAACTCTTATTGCTGAAGTTACCAAAGAGGTACTAATAATACATACCTCAGTCACAAGATTTTTTTACTAAGATGTTTTTTTCTCGCAGAGTAAATATAATTCCACTACTAGCAGAAGTCATTTGCGTTCTATTTTTATGATTTAAATTTTTAAATCAATTTTGTAATTTTTATAAACTTACACGCGCACTAAAACTTTTTTTATTATTGTTGCAAATATAATGGCCTGTAATTTAAGGCAAAATAACTCGATTATAACCTAACGGCACGCAGTCATATCCGACATTGAAGGAACCAAAAGGTCTGTTGTAATCGTCTGTCGTAATGTTAGTTCCTTCAGTGTCGGATATGACTGCATGCCGCCATCTATAACATTCAATATTATTTGCAACAAGAATATAAAAAGTTTTAGGGCTCGCGTAACTTAGTAATAA
Source organism: Bactericera cockerelli (assembly GCA_024516035.1). Taxonomy (NCBI): domain Eukaryota; kingdom Metazoa; phylum Arthropoda; class Insecta; order Hemiptera; family Triozidae; genus Bactericera; species Bactericera cockerelli. Next base: position 18,056,434 of record CM044960.1, read on the forward strand.
TTACAAAAAAAATATTTTACAAATAGTATACAATTATATAATAATAATTCCGTGTCCGTGAGATAGGTATTGATACCTAAATCACGGTGGTGAGAGGATTATATGGACGCCCAAAACCAATGTCTAGGCTCCTTTTATGTCCATAGTATACAATTGATCACAAGCTAGATTACGACAGACCTTGGTTTCTTGACATTCGTATATAATATATATATGACTGCGTCCCGCCAGGTTTAAAGCAATAATCTTTTAGGGCGATCCGAATTTCGTTGAAACAAAATTCGATTTCGACAATTTTAAATTTATGCACAAAAATAGACCAGGTGCCATGCGCGATCTCCAAAACATTAATCTCAGCGACTTCACTTTACCTCATCGGCAAGTTAACAGATGAAGAAATATAAAAAAAAAATGAAGCTGGGAAGCAATGACTGTAGTAAGGTAAAAGAGAAAAAGGGATAGTTTAATGAGAATTAAAAATGAATTATTCTAGAGAATTTTTCGTAAATAATGTTTATGGTTGTTTGTTGAACCCTGTTGAATAATCAAATTCGTTGTTTATTTCTATAGAGTAAAGATTATTATATTTAATTATTTGACAAATGATCAAACACCAAATACGCCTCAATTTCACATAATGAAGGTTTTTTTTTAAATTACCGCCACAATTTTGTTTATATTCTTGCCAATCCCTGAATTTGCAAAAAGTAAGCGTATTTCGAGCGAAACGCTGATTTTGAGGTTAGGTGGTTCGTGTTTTTGGCAAAAATGAAGAATCGGCTGTAAGATTTAATAGATATTTGTTGTCAAGTTTAATTTTAATAGTAAATCAATTCTAAGGGACCTTAAAAAAGTTTCTTCCGAGTATATCTAATATTAGATATAGGAAGTATTGTGTTCGTTTTTGTAAAATTTTCTGCTGTGATTACCAAAAAATGCTTTTCCATACAAATTTGAAGGAAATCGGTTGATAAGATTTAGATACAAGTGAATCAGTAAAAACATCTCAAAATATATTGATAATGGAAAGTCAATAAAATTTTTTGCCAAGTTTAAATAATAATAATATAATAATACTTTCCATTATCAAAAGACAGTGGTAGAAGTGCTGAGTCATTCCTCCACTGTCTGGCTACCATCGTTCTCGATGACGCCACCCTATGATGAATAATACTTTTTCTTTGTGTTATTATGTCACAATTTTTGTGGGTAGCGCAGAATCATAGGACTTTACCACTTTTAATTTACAATATATTATCTTGTATTATTATTTTTGTCTATGATTCTGCCACTGGTCGCTGCTTCACATCAAAGCAGCTACTCATTTTTGCTCACGAGGTATGAGTGGAACCCAAACATCCAAGTACAGAGCAGAAAAAATCCTCCCCCGCTGGGAATCGAACCCAGGTCACCATGTGTGCAATGCCTAGCGCGCTAACTCACTCTGCCACAGTGACTACATTTTGCCAAGTTTATATGATGTGAACCATTCACTAGGAAGTATTATGTCCATAAATAGAAGTGTATTTTTACAGACGCTCATCTAAATCGAGGTCCTCTCCCACCCAACCACCGAGATAGAAGTCCTGGCCCCCCTCCTCGGCCTAGTTCATCCCCTGCCCACCAGGTTGCACCTCCACCTAGACCCCCCGCCCCTGATCGGTGAGATTCACCAAACTCTTCTTGGTGTACTAATGTTTTTCTTCTTTCATTACTAATTTAAATTTAGTTATCATATTTGTGTCAATCACAGTAGTGATATTACTATTTCTCAAACTTGCTTTACTAAATATTTGCTAAACTTTGGACTTGAACCACCTACCTCCGATTACAACTCCGCCGCCCTACCGATCAACCTACTGAGGTCGGCTTCTTTCATTACTATTTACTATAGAGGAATTTCAGAAGGAGGAGGAGTACTTAAATGAGATTCCAGATAGAAAATACGGAAAAAAACAAGACATGAGAAATTTTGGCAATTCTGGGAACAAAATGTTTTGTTGAAATTTATTTTTTGTCCCAGGTGGATATTGAACTTGCGACCAAGAGGTTTCGAGACGGGAGCGCTCTTCTTTTAGCAAACTGAAATATTGTGTATTTCTAGTAATACACAATAGCAAACTGAAATATTGTGTATTTCTATTAATACACAAAATTCCAGTAATTCATACTATGTACTCGTATCTCTGTATATCATTATCCAAATACATACATGTATCACAACACAGATAGCTATTTGTAGTTTCTGTAAAACAAATTCCATATATTGAGAAAGAACGTAAAAATATTTATTAAAAATACTTTAAAATTTATGCCACATGGGCACTTGCCTAAATGACACATGACACAGTATACAATTATTTTTTTTATCTTCTGTTTTTTTTCTTCCTTTCATCTTCTTTGATACAAGTGGTAGAGTATTATCTTGTGAGAACCACGTATTACATTTGTGATAATATTCTCACAAGTGATCTCTTTGTGTAGAACTTTCTTAAAAGTAATAATAAATAACAGGATTTCTCAATTTAGTATAACCCAAATAAAATGAATTTTGATCCATCAACACAATGTTTCTTCGTTCACACCTTGTGACAGCAGAGGATATTAGGACTTGGTGGGCTCTGCCTCATAATATCTAATGGGCTCTCTGTCCCCAGGCCCTGCCCCCCTATACCGGGGGCGCCCCTCTCAGCAGCGGGGGGAGGGGGGCTATTCTCTCAGATCAAAGGAGGAGCAGGCAGCTTCTTCAAAGGCCTCAAGGACACCTCGTCCAAAGTTGTGCAGTCAGTTCAATCGTGAGTACTTTACATAGAATGAAGTAATGATGAATATATTTTATTCATAAAAATTCTGTCCTGAGCTTTGTTGTTTTCCTTTTTTTTTAAACTCAACTCAGAAATCCATAAACCTGGTTCACATTATGATGTCAAGCGTATAATGGTGAAAGTTTGAATTGTAGTACTTGGATGTTTCTACAAGGTATTTATATGTAGTGTACCTAGAGAAATCGAGGTAGTCCCTCTTATTCAGATTTTCAACAAGAAAGTCATGATTTTGTCAAGCTTCAGTTCAGGTAAACAGGAAGCTAGAGTTTAATTTCAGATCTCAAATAATAATAATAATATCGCCTTATTTATACTGCCCGATTAAGACTATTAAGTCCCATTATTCCAGCAGTAAGCCCAAGACATATTATTATGTGGTAAAAATCCCTAATGTAAAAAATTATGTGGTGAAAAATAAAAGCGTCGAATTAAAGAATATGCATTTTACTGCACGTGGCAACTAGCTGTGTTTTAAAAAGTTAAAGTTAAAAAAAAGTTATCATATTATATTTGTGTTAATCACTTACGTGATATCACAACTACTCATACTTGCTTTACAAAATCCACGTTGAAACCGTGACTTGAACCACCGACCTCCAGGTTACAAGTCCATCGCCTTATCGTTCAAGCTACTGAGGTCAGTAACTGTGTTTTAAAACTTGTCTATGATTATATACTGCCTTGCCTTACAGAAGCATGGCTCCCCGCACAGGGCTGGACATGAGCTACATCACCTCCCGGCTGATAGTCATGTCCTACCCGGGGGAGGGTCTAGAGTTCTCAACCCGCTCCAACTCCGCCGAGGATGTCCGCGCCTACCTGGAGTCCAAGTACGACAGCCACTACTGCGTGTACAACGCGTCCGGGCGGCCCTACCCCCCCACGAGGACGGGCCTGGGCCGCCTCGTGGACTGTGGCTGGGGCGGCCCTGTGAAGAGAACGCCGCCCCTGAGCGCCCTGTACTCGCTGTGTCGGGACATGCACGACTATCTGAGCCAGCACCCGGCCAATGTGTGTGTGGTGCACTGTCAGGTGAGCGTCCTTTCTTTTTTTTTTTTTTCTTGTTTTTTTTAAAGCTTTATTTGGAGGACGAAGTACAATGGTAACAGTAAAAAATTAAGAAAAGAAAAGAAACAAATGACAAAATAAATAAGTAAAAAAAAAAACAACAATAATGTTCTATCTAAAGGGCGGGGTTATTGCCTGTGCGAAATGTAATGGGTTGTTGAAAAAAGTTATACTGATTATTTTATCCTAATCTATGCATTAATATGTGTTTCGTTACTCTGATTTTTTAAGCACACTCCATTTTGTAACTCTTTAATGACAGGTCATTCAATAGTATACATTATGGTGATTTCGCAACATAGGGTGCCGCATTTGTAATAATGCTAGCCGGAAGGGCTAGCATTCTAATTGGGTGAAATGATATCACTCCACACTGAACTTCGTCATTTCATGACAATCCTCTTCAACATTTTCCCTCATGTTTGTGAAATTCCAGGATGGTAAAGCCAGTTCTGGCGTGTTGGTGTGCGCATTCCTCATGTTTGTTGGCTTCGTCAGATTGCCGGAACAAGCGGCTCAGATGTTTGCCGTCAAGCGGTGTCCGCCTGGGTTTCAGCCTTCCGAATTGAGGTCAGTATTCGAATAATTTCAATCTTTGTATTTTTTTCATTTTATTTTTTCAACGTCTCCTAAACATCGCATCGTTATGTTTGGATTCGGAAGTGTAATTGTGTTAGTAGTATTAACATTTTTATATAATATACCCGCGATATTGTCTAATGGATGCGATATCCGTAAATTCAACAAAAAAATAAAAAAAATACTGAAACTGTTGATTTCTCACTAAACGAACTAAACAAGCTAATCCCAGTTTATCTAGAACCAGCTAGTCGTCCATCCGAGGATGGTATACTGTGGGACTGTGGAATTGGCAAGCTACAATACAGAACACTGGGGTCTAAAATAGCTGTGATCTCAGAGCTACAAAATAAAAAAAGCATGAAATACCCCTATTTAAAAAAGTTATATGTATATTGAAGCATAATAATTCACCTTCGTTGTTATTCCTCAGGTACTTGAGGTATCTGTCAGATGTACTCAAATCACCCCCCTTCCAGCCCCATTCTTATACCATCAAATTGAATTCCATCACCATGCAACCTGTCCCACTGTTCAATAAATTAAGGTGAGTAACGGGGGAATAGTATGTAAAAAGATAAATAATTGACAGTTAAATTCAAATGTTGAATGTTGTTAAAGTAGTGTCATAGGGTATGAAATTTTTTTCCATGGTCTCTACCTTAATCTGGGTTAGAGTTTATGATGGTGTCAGTTCGATGTGTCCCGTTGCTATTTAAATAGATGTATTCACAGCAAGTCTACTGTAAGCTTACAGTATTTTCTGATTCATTTAATGTGAGCTCAACCAAGGGTTGATTGGAAGAGATTGCCAGAGGCAATAACCCCGTCCTCCTAATAAACCATAATATAATAATAATATTATTATCTTATTAAATGACTGTCATAGCTTTTTATATATTTACAATTTGATTATTTTATTCAGTGACAATTTTCATGATATAAAATCTGACATCTATTTGACATTGATCAACATTTTCATTTATTTTAAACAATTATTAATTTAAACTAATTTGTACCAACTTTTCATGTCATTTTATTTAACTTCTTCATCTGTATTTTTCTTTGAAATTCTTTTTATATTAATATTAGTATTAAGACTAGGGTCACATTGTAAAACTGGGTATCTCCCGTTAACTTATTAAAAAAAAAATAATAATAATAACAACCAAAAACAGGCAGTTTTCTGTGATTAAGTCTTGATGATGAATCATTCACTACCTTTTAATTATTTTTACTTCTCAGGGATGGTTGTCGACCGTACGTAGAAGTGTATCAAGGAGATGAAAGGGTATTGTCTACACAGCTGGAGTACGAAAAAATGACCCTCTTCAATATTACCCAGGGAAAGGTGAGTCTTCTGAAGAGTATTTTATTTGTGAAATATATAAGTTCTCAGGAAAAACTTATAATTATACACAACTCTTGGTAAAGCAAATTTTTATCAAGATTTTTTATCTTTTGAAGGTGGGTATACCCTCATTGTTTGTTGAAGATGTTATTGTGAAATATAAATACATGGAAACTTAAAAATAATAATAATAAACTTCGAAAATTTGGAAGATAGAAAACACTTGGCCCTTGTTGGTTTACTTAATTATTTACTGGCGAAATGGCCATTTGAAAATAAATAATTAAGTAAAACAAAAAAAGCCAAGTGTTTTCTATCTTCAAATTATTTCGATTTTATTTGTCTTAATCAAACAATCAAAAATTTCCGTGAAGTAAATGAATAGTACCCGTCAATAATTATGAATGAGTTCGTCTGGAATTATTTACACTATTCCTAGGTCGAAATTAATAGGCATTTCTGTAATACCTCTGTGGACCTAAGTCTAGATTTTGGGTATTTTTATATGGGAAAATGAAAGTTCTGACTCGATTTTGTGATCCCGATTCTCTCTATTTATTTCTCCCTTAACATGATGGATGACTGTCGGCTGATCGCGGTGATTATTTATTTTATCTTTGAGACTTTTCAGTATTTATTATTTTATACAAAACACTTTTATGTCAGAAAATAATTTATTATAATTAATAGCTTTTTCTTTGTGTTATTATGTCACAATTTTAGTGGGTAGCACAGAATCATAGGACTTTACCACTTTAATTTACAATATCTTGTATTCTTCTTTTGCCTAAGATTCTGCCACTGGTCGCTGCTTCACATTAAAGCAGCTACTCATTTTTCCTCACGAGGTATGAGTGGACCCCGAACATCCAAGTACAGAGCAGAAAAAATCCTCCCCCGCTGGGAATCGAACCCAGGTCACCATGTGTGCAATGCCTAGCGCGCTAACTCGCTATGCCACAGTGACTACTCTTTATGTCAGAAAATACAATTAATTGAAGCCCGCATTAAGTCTTAGGAAACAGTTTTGAGTATTGTTTATTGTTAAATGCCTTTGATCGAATTCTCCCGGACTTAAACTTTTGAACTGACACTTCAAACACAGACACTTGTTAATTTTTCTCCTATTCTGTGTTAGAAAATAGAAATAAAGCATGACTCAGCGCTCTCTCTTGCAGGTGACGCTCCCTCTCAACACGAGCATGTGGGGGGACGTGACGCTGGTCGTGTACCATGCTAGGCATGTGCTGGGCAGACCCACGGGCATCAAGATTCTGCAGCTCCAGCTGCACACAGGCTTCATCGCAGGCAATACTCTCACATTCCACATGTAAGTCAATCACATTTGGCTGGTTTTTTATAATAGTTAAATAAAACATCAAAAGTTTTTTTTTTAAGTTATCATATTTGTGTTAATCACTATCGTGATATCACAACTACTCAAACTCGCTTTATTAAATCTACGCTGAAACCGGGACTTGAACCACCGACCTCCAGGTTACAAGTCCGTTGCCTTATCGATCAAGCTATTGAGGTCAATAAAACATCAAAATATTTCATAATAGACAAGAAATGCATCAGAACATTGTTTCTGTACGTGCAAGTCCACGAGAGGGTAAGTGAGGACCACGTATTCCTTCCACCGCGGTGCCACTACCTGGAAAGTAAGTACTTGGTTGAAAATTATTAGACGAGTGAAATCATCATACAAAATTGAATTCACAAATACTGCAACATGCAGAAGTTAGATTAGAGTATATAAAAGTCTATTAAAACCACTTTTAAATGGGGCTTTGTTAACACGAGCCCACCGGAAGGTATCCCTGATAAACAACTGTAACCAAATTTTTAATACGAATTTCTGTCGGCTTAGGGGTTCGAACCCAGGCTCAGTGATAAGGTACTCGCTTCTGCATGGCAAGCGAGTACCTTATCTTTTTTTTCAAGAAGTATATATGGTATGGTATATAATTATATATGGTATATTTATTTACGGTAAGATTTCTTTTACAAAGTCACAAGTACATAATATATAATTCATGTTTTTTTTAATATAAAAAACTTGTCCCAGGGACCGTCCTTCCGGAAGGGAACCGAGGATGCGAGAAGCATCCTTATCTTATCACTGAGCTAATCGTGCGCTATCGTGTAAAGTAGAATTTTTAATGGTCTCGTTGTGCTAAGCTCACTAAAGATTCACTCAAGGGTCTGCTGTTCTGAACTTTAGTTAGGACATATATTATGTATATATTTTTTTTTTCTTTATTTTTCTTTTCTTCTATTATATTGTATTTTAATTTGTAATTGTTTGTATTGTATATATTATGTCCTATCAATAAAGTTTAAATAAATAAACTTCAGGAACGAGCTGGACGATCTCTCGGAGGGCGAGCACTATCAGAGCCCGAACTTCCAGCTGAGTCTGGCCCTGGAGATGACGTCACACTCTCGCCCCTCCCCCTCCCCCCTCCCCTGGGTCTCCCACCACACGCAGCCCTCCCCCCCCTCCCCCTCCGTGCTCTTCTCCTCCCCCAGCGAACACGAAGCTGCGAGGGAGACTTTTGGTGAGTCATGTCCTTGAAAACATTTCGAATAATGGGTAGTCACCGTGGCAGAGTGAGTTAGCGCGCTAGGCATTGCACGCACGGTGACCTGGGTTCGATCCCCAGCGGGGCAGGAATTTTTCTGCTCTGTACTTGGATGTTCGGGGTCCACTCATACCTCGTGAGGAAAAATGAGTACTTACTTGTATGAGTAACGACCAGTGGCGGCATTACCAGAGTAAAAAGAAATGAATGTAATAGAATAATTCGACTAAGTAAAGGAGGCTCTTAGTAATGCTGCGCTACCCACAAAAATTGTGAAGAGGCCTTGTGCTTCACCACAAAGAAAAAATCATACATACATTTCGAATAATGTAATTTTATTCATTTATCGTATGGCTTTATTACACATCTCATAGTGAGAAGACATATGTGATAAACTTGATCAAGAAATCCGATGGCACTGATTGTTTGATCGCCAAAATTGTTAGTACTTTAGCCGCATGTCAATGCGTTGCCCAGGGTGAACCACGAGGAGGCGTACTAACATTTCACCCCTATCTTTAAGAAAGAATAATGTAAATATCTTTAAGAAAGAATGTTGGCAACTAGGTTTAGAATTTTTTTATTCCTACCTAGGTTAAGTATTAATTTTATGTGATTGCAGTAAAGCAAATTGTGTTTGAACAAAAATTAAAAAAAAACCAGCTAGCTAACTTAATTGTCCAAATGAAAAAAAAGAACAAGAGGTTATTATTTTATTCCTAAGGGGCCGATTTTTAAAACAGGATTAAAGTTAAAATAAGCCAGACACGAGCTCAAGTCGGAGTTTCAAACAATCACATCCCAAGTTGAGGGACAGTCTGGCTTATCTTAACTTAAATCCTGTTTTATAATCCGGCCCTAGATCGATTTTTTTGTAAACTTTTCTATAGAATCGGAAATCACTTTGTAGGGTTTAGGAGCATGCTCAAAAGAAATTGAATAAGTTATCATTAGTCCCCTGGATTTTGAATAGTAAGTTATGTTCTGATTACGGAGTGAGAGTTCTTCTCAAGGAAATGTGTTATCAATAAGATATAGAACACTTAATTTTATTGAACTGGCAGTGCACCTGATATTCTTTGGATGTAGAAACAGACTCAATAAAATCCAGGCATAGATGTAACCTGTTTCACTACAATCTTGTTATTTCTTTTGGTCCGGAATCTTTCCAAATGGTTAAATATAACTTACAAAACTCATTGCGATCAGTTAAATGTGGTTGAATGGAAGAGCTCACACTGTGAGAATCCTGCCATTGCACAGATAGCGAATAATTCAACAACAGGCATTGATACACATTATCTTACCATGTGAATATTGAAAACAATTTCCTTCTATTCTGCAGCTCCTAAAGAGGAGCCCAGTGTGCATAAGGTGACCCCTCCCCGACCTACCCCGCCCAGGCCTGTGTCTCCTCACTTACCACCCACTTCCAAACAGGTAAGTTCACTTGTCCGTGTCAATGGTTCACCTACAGTGTTGAAATTTTTGTATGAAGGTTCCTCATTGATCTAGTATAATAATAATAAATCATTTGTTTTATTTTTCATATATTATTATTATTTTTTTTTTTTTTACAGAGGACCCATCCTCAGCCATTTTTATTTGGCTAGTAGTGCAATAAAAATCTAAGAAATTAGTTTGGAAATTCAAAATGGGTCGCAACCCATAGGAAATATTGCCGACCTACCGAGGAAAATATCACTCATTTGGCAATAATTCCGCCACTGGTCGCTGCTCACATCAAAGCAGCTACTCATTTTTTCAAACGGGCTATGAGTGAACCCTGAACATTCAAAGTACAGATCCGAAAAATTCTGACTCCACTGGGATTCTAACTCAGGTCAGCGTACTCACCATGAGTGCAAGCCTAGTGCTGTACAACACTCGGCCACGATGACTACTTGAACTGATATATAAACCCTAATAATCTGTTTTACAACTTCCACAACAAATAGAATTTTCCCCAAAGACCTCGGTAAATTATGTCATATGCAAAAAAAGTCGTGTAATTTTCACACTAATTTTTTGGAGTTTACCCTTGTGGCGGGGTCGCCTATTTTACTTTTTTTTTAAAGAAGAAATAATAGTATACATATTAACAGTAGATCACTGGTAATCCAGCTCCATCTTCATAAGGTAGACTCCTTACAGTTTTTCTAGTACCTCTGCGTAGACAGCCCGAATGATCGATAATTATTATTCACACTAATTCATTTATTTTGTTTTTATTTTAGTCAGATCAAGAGGACGAGAGTAAACTGATCTCGACTAGTTTCGAAGACTGCCAGTCCAACACGCTACCCACCACCCGAGAAGCAGATCTGTTGAGTCTATCCTCCGACAGTAAACAGGTAGACCCAACCCTGGGGGTCGACCTGTTAAATATCGGGGGAGGACTCTCTACCGACCAGACACAAGCTAGTCATTCCAAAGTAAGTAACTAGTCCAGTATGGTCACAATAGATCTAATAGAGGTCGGTGTGATAATTGGGGCTCTTCTTGTGGGACCCCAACCAGTTCATAATAATAACTAGTCCAGTAAGTTCCTGCAGCAGCCCTTATCTAATTCTGCCTTAACTCAAAGTGAACAGGGAAATGGTCATGTCGAGCATGTAAATACTTCACTTGGGGATCTAAGTGACAGGCGAGTTATTTTTTTTTTTTTTTTTTTTTTAAGTGGGGTTTAACGTCGCTTTCAACTGCCATGGTCATATCACGACGGGGGTTTTACCCTCCATTCGCAGGAAACTCACAAACCTGCTACTCACATTGACCTCACCCAGCCTGAGTGGGGCCGGGAAAAGCCAGCGTCACGAGAATTAGAATTTGAATGGTCACCCATCCAAGTCTTAACCTCGCTGGATGTCGCTTAACTTCGGTGTTCTGAAGGGAACCGGTGTATTCAACATGCCATCGACGCTGGCTACAGGCGAGTTAGGTGTTAATATTCTTATCTCCTGCTCACTGTAAAATGGACGGGTTTGGACCTTTTCAGGATTGTTCAGTCACCTTCTTTTTGGGCTTAAAAAGGTTCTATTATTGTTTCTTCAGCTTCAAAAGAAACTTACACGTCATGGAAATGGAGAAAAAAACAAGGGCACATTACACTTGAAGAAGTGATTTTGAATGTTTACAATCACTACTTTAGAATTAATTAATCAGTTTTAATGCCATTCAGAGGAAGTTCACAAACCTGCTACCCACATTAACCTTACCCAGTCTAAGTTGGGTCGGAGTGCCAGCATCACAAAGTCTTCACCTCGCTGGATGCTGCTTAACTTCGGTGATCCTACGAGAACCGGTGTATTCAACACGCCATCGACGCTAGCACGTTTAAATGATTGTAAAAAAAAAAAGAAGTGAAACTGTATTTCAATTTATTTTCCCCAGGTGGATCTCCTCAACTTCTCCCTGGACGACGCTGGAGAAAGCTCCCCCTCCACGGGGGAGGTCTCGCAGGATCTGCTAGGGGGGTTCACGGACTACATCCCCACGCGTGCCCCCGCCCCCACGCCCTCCGCCGACTTTTTCGACCCCTTCTTTGGCGGCACGGACAATCTCATCCCTGACGCGACTGTTCCCCCCGCCTGTGATAACCCTTTCCTAGCCCCCCCCAGCAGTGGCGGAGGCGGGAACCCCACTCTCTTGGGCAGCACCCCCGCCTGGAACATCCCCCGCAACGTGAGCTCCCCCAACCTCGCCACCAGCGCAGCTCAGGCCGCGTCCAATGATCCCTTCGCAGATCTGGCCAACCTCAGTAAGTCATTACCTCAGTAAGTCATTACCTTAGTAAGTCATTACCTTAGTAAGTCATTACCTTAGTAAGTCATTACCTCAGTAAGTCATTACCTTAGTAAGTCATTACCTTATTAATCTATACTTATAAAAGAGAGTTTCACTCACTGATTCATCACTGTTTCTCCGAACTGGTAAGTCCTAGGAAGCTGAAACTTGGTAGGTAGCTTTGTCTTATAGTCTAGATGTGCAATAAGACGGGATTTTTCGAAATTCCCACTACAACAACTGCCATTGGCGAAAAAGGATTTTTTGCTTTGCGGGCCATGCCTCGGCGGGCGACAGCCCGCTAGTTACAGTTAAAGCTGGATATAAGATAATTCAAAAGACAGGAATTTTTTCTCCTTTCTCTTACAAAGAGGCAATTTTCCTTGAAACAGAGGTAAATTTGATCTGGATTTTTTCTATTTTATCCAGGTTTCTCTTATATCCAGGTTCGACAGTATTACGTTATTACTATCCAACTAATTTATAATTATAGTATTCTACATAGATGTGGGTAGCATTCATAAACATTTGATATGTACACATATAAATTTGTGATATGAGAAAATAGTGTTGAAATTAGTCTCACGTTTAAATTGAGAAAAGACTCTTACTTTCTACGGAAGGACACTTTTAATGCGTATGAAGTTCTCTGGTATTCAAATATATGAGACTTATTTCACCCGAATAGACTAAATGCCAAATGTTCTATTTCTGTTATGCCAAAACTAAGGGCGAAGCCCCTAGATCGTCTTGGGTATAATAAAAATATACTAAAATGTTACGGATGCGTAATGGGACTTCTTGTCTCGAGCCGACAGTCTAAATAAAGCACTACTATACTATACTATACTATACTAATGTCAAAGGATAAACTAGGATGCAATTACACTTTTCTTTCAGATTTAGATTAACACATAGACGACCGGCATGTTTTTAGTAAGTTCTCCCGTGGGACCGGCGATGTTTAGGCTATTCACAGGCGTAGTACATGCGTGTACCACCGGTGGTACACCCGGTCCATTCCGTACAGACACGCGTGTACCACCGGTGGTACACCCGGTCGTCCAAGTGTTAAAGAATATCCTCTCTCACATATGGTTCATGCATTTCACTTAAAACCCTGACTCTTTTTGATTCCAGCAAATCTCTCATCGAGCAGCAACACGAAGTCAAACAACCTGGGCACTGGGACGGCACCCCGGATGGGCAACAGCACTGGGGCACCACCACCCCTCAGTCTAGTCCCGTGCACTATCCGCCCATGGGCGGGCCCAACTACTCCCGCTCCCACTTCGACACGCTCAAGACAGAAACCAAGGGGAACTCCACAGGGGCGAACTCCACAGGGGCGCCCAAGAGCACAGATGTGTTCGGAGATCTGCTGGGGAGTCAGGGCTACGCGTTCAGCTCTTCCAAGAAGGACACGGGACCCAGGACCATCAACGAGATGAGGAAGGAGGATCTGGTGAAGGAGATGGACCCGGAGAAGATAAAGGTGAGACGGGATTAAGTGGCAGAGAATGCCTAAGGCATTAACTTCGCCCCGGATTACAAAACAATTGTAATTAAAAATTAACATTGATCTTTATTATTATTATTTTTTGTACATACTTCCAAGTTTTTTTTTAAATTTTATTGTTATTAATTCTTTGTTGATGATTGTTTTGTAAAAATAAATAAAGTGTAAATAAATAAACGCATTTCTCTTCTTTTGTTTGCGTTTGTTTTAAACTTCTTCATATGTCCCGGTAGCTCAGTGGTAAGGCAGCGGTCTAGTAATCCGAAGGTCGTGGTTTCGAAAACTAGCCGAGACATGACATGTTATCCTCCCATATACGATTTTTACCACATAATAATACGTCTTGTGCTTACTGGAATAATGAGATTTAAGAGTCCTAATCAATCGGGCAGTATAAATAAGGGGATATTATTACTATTATGTCGACCAAGTTATGAGATCAACGTTTCATTTCGTCTTTGATTTTCTATGTATAAATTATAATAATATGTAACATTTTATATGTATGATTTTGTTCCTGGCAACCCAGGTTTTAGGGAGTCCTTCAGTAAAATTATTGATTGTTTTTCTCTTTACATCTACTAAGTTGATATTTTAATGATAAGCACGTTTGTATCCGTGTCAACATTATAAAGGTGACAGTGTCTGTCCTCCATGTTTTTTTTTAGTATTGTTCTAACGAAGCAATTTTGTTAGATTCACTTACAAGAACAAGATAGAAGAAGTTGTGAACGTAAAAAAAAAAAAAAAAAAATGTAATAATAATAGATTTGAATTGTATCCTTGTCAACAATATAATAGATTAAGAATAGATGTTGTAAATAGATTAAAACATGCAATAATAATAATATCGCCTTATTTATACTGCCCGAATAGGACATTTAAAGTCCCATTATTCCAGCAGTAAGCTCAAGACACATTATTATGTGGTAAAAATACCAAATGGAAGCATAACTTGTCATGTCCCAGCTGGGTTTCGAACCCACGACTTCTGGAATCTCTGGATTCACAGAGTGCCGCCTTTACCACTGAGCTACCGGGACAGACAATGTTATCCCTCAAAAATCTATAGGAAACTTTGGCCGGATATCAACGTGCTAAACATCATGTCTCGCTGTCTCGCGTGGTTTCAGATCATGGAGTGGACGGAGGGTAAGAAGGGCAACATCCGGGCCCTCCTGTGCTCGCTGCACTCTGTGCTGTGGGAGGGGTCCCGGTGGCGCTGTGAGATGTCCCACCTGGTGACCCCCGCAGATGTGAAGAAGTCCTACCGGAAAGCGTGCCTAGCCGTGCATCCGGACAAAGTAAGTTGATTTTTTTGGGGAGTCCTTCAGTAAAATTATTGATTGTACTGTAAACAGTTCAATCAATAATTTGAGTGATGGCTGGAGACATCACTCACCCCTCTAGCTGTAGCCAAGCTGGCTACAACAACAACAACAACAAGTTGATTTTATTTTTAAGACGAGTGTTTCACCGCCTTTTTTCACATAGTCAGAAACAGCTCTCTAGTCCACTAGATTTCCTATTATTTGTCTTATTTTATTGGATTATGGTAGTGCATGTGGATTAGTGATCTAAAAATTTACTGAATTAATGATAAAAAAAGTTTAGTGAGGCTCGTCGACGAGAAAAATCTCAGCGGTAAGTGGGAACAGACTAAGACATTCGATATGTTACTATCACATATTACTTAAATTTCATTTTTTTTTTTTTTTAATTTGGGTTTAAAGTCGCTTTCAACTGCATGATCATATCACGATGGGGAATTTGTATTTACCTATTAAATAATTAAGGCCTAAGTTTAAAACTACTTTTTTTTCAACCATTGATTTTTTTTTTTTAAACAAAATACTCTTTATTTATTTTAATTTTACATATTATACATTAAATATTGTGAGTTTATGAGGTACTATTACCCTATTTGTTATGGGTTGTGTTGTACCTCATTTATAAAATACAATAGAAATTTAAGAGTTAAAAAAAAAAAAATATATACAGGGTGTCCCGTATACAGATGCAAATATTTTGAGGGTAGGTTCAGCCCACCGTGGACTATCATATCGCCGCTGCAAACACAAACTGTCGTATCTGCACATTTTGCCATTTTCAGTTAAGAAGCGCACATAGTGGTTTGAAACTTCCTTTTTCACTTCGTATCTGTATCTCAATACCTTCCCGAAGTATTCAAGTTTTAAGGTTAGTCGTATGTGAGTTTCAAAGATTCTCAGCAAGCACAAACCACTATGTGCGCTTCTTAACTGCATTGGCAAAATTTGCAGATACGACAGTTTGTGTTTGCAGCGGCGATATGAGCGAAAAGAGTTATGGCCAAATCCCTGTTTTTCCCACAGGTCTAGAGGTCACTTGGATCGATGCACGTTTTTAAAGAAATGATAGCCAGTAAGTAATTTTTGACTTCATGTATGGATATTCATGCATATTTCCCTTGAAATGCAGTTGGTTGCATAAAAAAATATTGAAAGAACAGAGAGATATTTAATCATAAGTTCAATACTTTTCTAAAATTTGATTTTTCCCTGTTTTCCCTTTCGTGAATTTAGAGTACTTCTACAATTGCAATTCTGCGTATCACTAGTTAAAAAAATACCCTATTATGAAAGCTCATTTATATTACTTTAAAGATCATGGAACGCAGTACACACAAAGCTCAAAAAGAATACACATGGAGAAAGACTCTGCGAACCAACAAAAATTATGATTTTATTTTTAGAAGTAAAATTAAAAATATCATTTTTGTGTTTATCACAATCATGATATCAAAAACATAACAAATAGTGCCGAAAATTAACCTTGGGTAAAACTCGAACATCCAACTTTAAGGTTACTATTATTATTAATACTTTATTTTTATTTTATAAACAATTGGACCAAGCTTTATTTACATTTTTTTTTTTTTTTTACAATGAACATGGTAACAATTTGTGAAATAAATATAAACAAAGACTGATCAAGGGTGGTGATACAGTGATACATGTTTGTAGTTTATTGATAAACTACAAACATGATACATTCTGCAACACAGGACATGAAATGAAAAGAACCCAAAAGAATATGTAGCGAACTAAGGGCGAGGTTTAAAGCTTGTTGATTTCTCTTCCACCGAACAAATTGATCGCCTTGTTATTTCAACTATTAGATTTGATTGATATAGTTGGTTAATAGAACTAATTGTACTCAGAAAATTTTCATTTTTAACTTGCAGTTGGCACAAAAATAGTCACACAGACCGCTTCAGGCATCGAGTGTTCTTCAAAATGCAATAGCGCCCAGATTCAAAATTTGAAAGATGTGTTTCTCTCCTTCTGGTGCCGTTTGATAAGGCGTATCTCATTCGTTCCTTCACGCATCTGAAAGAACTTTGTATTTATTGAAACAAAATAGCAAAGGGTATTTTTTTACCTAGTGATACGCAGAATTGCAATTGTAGAAGTACTCTAAATTCACGAAAGGGAAAACAGGGAAAAATCGAATTTTAGAAAAATATTGAACTTATGATTAAATATCTCTCTGGTCTTTCAATATTTTTTCATGCAACCAACTGCATTTCAAGGGAAATATGCATGACTATCCATACATGAAGTCAAAAATTACTTACTGGCTACCATTTCTTTAAAAACGTGCATCGATCCAAGTGACCTCTAGACCTGTGGGAAAAAATCACAAAAACGAACACAATACTTCTGATTTCTAATGAAATTTCTCGGAAGTAATATCTGCTGATGATAGTAGACTCTATATTTGTTTCAAAAGAAAAACGTCCATGGAGGATTTTTTTTTTTTACTTTCCTTCTTTGTCGAACGGAATCCTAAAATAAAAAAAACGCTTGCATACGAGTCTGCAACCATATCGACATTTTCATCTTTACTATTCAAGGTCCAAAACCCAACTGACCAAATTTCGTATTGTGCGCATGACACACACTTTCCCTCTTCTCTTAGGGTTGCAATATCGAAACGAAAATATCGATATTAGGTATATCGATAATATCGAAACCATAATATCGATATCCGATATTAGAAGACTTCTCTCCCTTTACAATTCGATATTTCGTTACATAATATCGTTACATAATATCGTTACATAATATCGTTACATAATTTCGTCACATAATTTTGGTTATGTGCCAGAGCAAAGACATGAAAATGTCAAAAACAGGGATTTGGCCATAACTCTTTAACGAAGCAAAATGCCCCACTGCAAGTTTCGCTCTTATGATAGTCCACGGTGGGCTGAACCTACCCTCAAAATATTTGCATCTGTATACGGGACACCCTGTATACAGGGTGGTCCAGAAAGTTTGCACCAAAATGATAGGGGTAATAAAAGAGACCATTTCTAACAAAAATATTCCCGGACATTTTCCTTTATTTTTTGTCGTTTTCAAAATGGCGGCCAAAACGTGTGTTTTTCAAATATGTGCGTTCAGAACGTTGACAGCCTAAATGAGCTTGATCATTAAAACATTGAACGGGTTAATTTAACTTATTTTAATTAAAATTTTATTTTCAATTCAAAAATGCAATCCGTTTTTTTCTAGGTGGTACAGAAAAAAATAAAAAAATCAAAAGCCAACCAAAGTCAGAATATTTGAAAAAGACACGTTTTGGCCGCCATTTTGAAAACGACAAAAAATAAAGGAAAATGTCCGGGAATATTTTTGTTGGAAATGGTCTCTTTTATTACCCCTATCATTTTGGTGCAAACTTTCTGGACCACCCTGTATATAAATTCTTTACTTGAACTACACAAGCTCCATTCTCAGTATTCTCTCCGGTGATTTCACAGCAAATGGGCACACCCAATGAGAATCTATCCAAATTGATCTTCATGGAATTGAACAACGCGTGGAGTGAATTTGAAAACGACACCACCCAGCAGAACATGTTTCACTAGCAGTCGCTCCATCAGAAGACCTTACGAACCACCCGGGTCAACAGTGCTCATGCAACCCGGGGGGGATGGACTGAAGGAATATGTCCGTGACCTGTGAGGGGTGTGATAACACAACCTTGAAAACCAAGGAACCATTTTCCTGTGGTTCAGATGAGTACTACTAAAGCCGGGATCCCACTGAGTTATTATTATTATACAACTCTTTATTAGATACAAAAGGACATTATGTACATACAAATAATAATTTTAACAGTGAAAAAATGAAAAAAACAATATATTATACAATAAAAATGAAAAAGAATGGAAAATATATGAAAACATATGTCCTAACTAAAGGGCGGGGTTATTGCCTATGGCAATCTCTTCCACCCAACCCTTAGTTGAGTTTCGAGACAAAATGAGTTGAACATTTTGTCTCGAATTTTGAATGGGAAGTGTTAGTAAGGGTTGCGAGGCAATGTTTCAGTCAGTGTAATTGGATCTCATTTGATTTTAAAGGAAGCGCAGAGCATGAAACCTTGCTAAACGCTTGGAAAAGATGTTGCTCTCAGTGGGATTCCGGCTTTACCGTGTGTGTCTCTTCTTTCACTTCGCATTACCATGACAATAAGAAAGATAGTTGATACTGTATACATAATAGTAATTTGTGTGAATGTTTTGAAGGTTTTTTGTCCATAACACGAATATACATTTTTTTTACTTTTTATTCATTTAAATATGTACTGTTCTGTGCAATACAAGTGCTTCTTGAGGTTGAGTTGTGTTTAATATACTCAAAGTAAACAACACGATGTGGTTGTTGGTCCTTGTCCTTGATCATAGTATGAAAACCACGAGTATGTCTGAAAGTTTCATAGACCCATAGGGATTTAGCCTAACCAGTGTAATAACCTAGTCTCTCTTTCGGGGATATAGATAAATCAACGAATTTCGTGTCAATCAAATAACCTTGCTGGTCTCAGTTGTGAGCGTTAATCAGTATTATTTATAATTTGTAAAATGAACTCAAATTCTAATTGATTCTTACATATAAAAAATATTGATATTTACATATAAAAAATAATACGGATTACTACTTTTTCATTTGTTTAGACTAGGCTAAAGCCTGGGCTTTAGTTCAGTGTTTTTTTTCTCTGCTTTAAGAGAAAGGTCATAATGTAAATAAAAGTCCTGCAATATATTTTACTTTTGTACAGAATTTCATTTCACCTAGTTTTTGGCGATTTCAATTTTATTAGTGTTCTAGCTTTAGAAAAATTCTGAACTGTACCAATATTTCTCGAAAATATTTAATTTACGTCTTCTATTTTATGATTCTCAGTATGTTTATTTTATTTGAAGAAGGTTTTTTTCTCTGCTCCGTCTTTATTTAATTTAATGAGTTCGTATTTTAATCCTTTTATAATTTATTGATTTTGATATATTATTTTGCTTCATATTGTGTATCACTGCTTGATTAAAAAAGTAAAAATATTCAACATTATTTATCGTGATATTTTTTTGCGCTAAGATTTAACTGTACGAGGTCTAGCTATTAAGTTTTAGGACTGATTCTGTTACTGCAGGAAATTTAAATAGTATATCTTTGAAAAGCTTGACAGGTGTTGTGATTTTGTATTCAAATTATTTTTTGTTGCTAGAGGTTATCTGGCAAGCTCCAGTGATCTTGTCATATGCGTACATTTATCGCAGAAACTGCTATTTATCCATGAGGATTTCCTTCGCCGTTTTATGACTTTCACCCCAAAAAAGAAGAGTTTCCTATTAAAAGCATCAGTCAGTCCTAAAACTTAGCCAGACCTAGTATCAACGCTTGACCTTCATACCTTTTATTCTTGTTCACATTCATAGCCTGTCTTTATTTTATTTAATAAATCTACCTATTTATTTTCCAAACTAAAAAAAAAAAAAAAAATCATTTTAGAATGAATTATACAAAACTCTTTAAATTGTTTCTCTCTGCTATAGAATATAATGTTAAAATTTAATTACTCTTTCCCCTTAAATTATATTTCAATAATATGTTATATTTATTTGTTTCTCTGAAATTTTAAATTCTAATTCAATTGACATAATAAAATGTTACATATTAAAACTACATGAATAGTGATTCATGCCTTTATTTACGTAATTTAATTGAAAAATAAAACCATTATTTATTGAAACTATCTGTTATAATCATGGCACATTATTCTCTTTCTAGAATTTAGTTTTTTGCAAGGATGTCATATTATCATCTCCTAACTGGAGAAGAGTATAATGAATTTTCTACACGAATATTTCATTTAGACTTTTAGCAATGTCATTTACACATACAAGGTCGTTCAAACCATCCAGTCCCATCTTTTTCCCGAGAACCGCTTGAGTTGGAAACTTGAAACAAGAAATTACGTTTCAACAAATTTTAAATGGTACCTATAATTTTTGTAATTAATTTTGAGAGTGGGTAATTGGGTATATCCTCTGGCCTTATACCTTTAAGGTAAAAAAAGAAGAGAGAGAAAAAAAAACACAAGTTTACATTTTTCAAAATATTTTACAGGAAATATAATTTATTTAAATAAAAGTTATATTTATTTAATTAAAATAAACTATATAATCTCAATACATAACATGATAATATTATACACATCTTACTTTCTATTTATTCCATACAAAAATAATTTATACTTTAAGAGGGTAAATCTCTTTCATACATACATTTTCTAACTATACGGAATACGTTCTCCCTCTATATTGTCATGTACGTTTAATGTCTCAGTTTACATCACTTTCAATTAAATTTATGGTAATTCATTAGACTCATCTTTCATACATCAAAATTACCTAACCTTTACATTAATATGATCATCAAAATAATATAGCAAATTAATGTGTTAAATAAGTTACAGAAAACATTTTAATGAGAATGATAATATTCCGCCTACATAATTTGTTTCTGAAAGTAAATCATCTTGGATATTAACTGGTACATTTATATTTCTTCTCAATAATAAATTGAAAATCAGACCTTAACTACATTGAAACTCCCATAAAACACTACTAAATTGTAGAACACTGAATTTTGAACAAAGGTTTCAAATAGAGAAAGAAATGAATGTCAAGTTAGACTTGAATATTAATTAAATAGTAATAAAATAATTTATGTATATAACAAATAAATATGAAAGGAAAAGTGAAATGTTCTGCTTAATATCTTAGAGACTTTTTCTACAAAGTCTGTAAGTGACTAATTTTCTAAAAGAAATATTAAAATGATGAAATAAATAATTATGTTCTTTAATGAAAGAATTAGAAATGGTTTAAAACAGATATCTTGGAAGTACTAGGAATATTTTATTTGAGAAAAGAATACTTACAAAAATATGTACACATATTACTGACGAAGAACTACAGAAAATATCTACGTGAAAATGGTGTATCTTTGGGAATTTGGTAGACAGGTTAAATGACACTTGGGAGTTTTATTTAAAAAATATAAAAATATGTAACAAAATTAATAGGTACACGTTCAATGCATATAAAAAATACAAAATTGTTATAAAAAAACATAAATGTGGGTATAAAGATTATTCTGAAACTGAGAATAGTCAAAGAGAAAGAAGAATGTTGGACAAAAAAAACTATGGAAATCCTATGCAGACAAAAAATGGTGGTTAATTTGAAAAGGTACTAAAATTACTTCTTGGAAGTCAGTTTCAAATCAATTGAGAAACAATGTTGGAAAATATGATATGTATACTAAGAACACTATCCTTTGAAGAAGTAATCTTTGTTTACATGCACACCTATTCCAACATAACCTGAAATCTAAGATCATATAAAATCTGAATGAAAATTTGTTTACTCTACTGGCATAACATTTAGTACAAAATATTGTGTATGCTATTAAGAAATAGTTTTCCTTTCCGTATAATTTTAAAACCTGACTAATTAGTGAAAAAAAGTTGAACATGTCTAGTACCTACTAAAATTATGGGATCAATGGAATGCAAACAACAAATGTAGTATCCACAGTGAAAATCTAAAAATTCAAGGTACCACTTACTACAAAGTTCTAGTCTGGTTAAATAATGGCAAAAGAAGTAGAGTTAATGTTTGAAACATATGCTGAACCACACGCAGTGTTGTATGCAGTGTTAGTACTTACCTAGTGCTTATTATGGCTGAGTCTTGCGGGCTTGTTGCATTCTCTGCTCCCATTCCTCTCGCCTCTGTTGAATTTTCTTGAATCCCTTCATGTTGTCCACAGTCTCTGGAGTTGTGACTTTAGCAACATTGGTTTCAGTAGCAACTGGTTCCTCTTGTTGCAGTTTGTCATCTACTTTCTTAATTACTTCAGTGTTGATGTTCAAAGTTTTTACTACCGTGTTTCCAATGTTCATCATTTTATTTTCATTGATGTTAACTTTCACATTGCTGTTGAAAGGTTTAATAAGTTCTTTCTGGTGTGTTTTTTGTTTGTCTTCATTATCTAGATTTTTGTTGGTTGTTATGACGATGGACTCATAATTCTTTTTCACTTTCAGTTTATCATTGTCCAAGGGGGAAATGCTGGTTGATATTCTCACACTTGTCAGCTATCACATCAGCTTCATTTTCCTTATCACTGTCCTTGGAAACAATTTTAACATTCGAGAAGTCAACGCCGTTATCGTTTACGTCGAAATCTTTAGGTATCTTGAGAGACCGCCTCGCGAATACTTTCAACAGCTCTGGCTCGTCAGATTCTTTGTTATTCTTGATCATTTCTTTGGATAGAGATTTCCTACGTAACACGACTTCGTTGAGATTGCAGGAATCTCTCTTTAAATTTCTGGGGGCTCCAGGGACTTTTGTCTGAGGGGCCGTGGAGGACTGTTCTCTTGTGTCAAAGACCAATCCTTGGTGAAGGACTTGCGACGCAGCTGTACAATGGATATCTCTTCTTCTTCAATTTTCTTCTCTATGTCTGAACTGTCCGGAGTGATGGAGAGTTGTTTATCATCAGAGTCTGAGGAGGAAACTTCCGAGTAGCGGTTTCGCCAGGGAATTTCTTTCTTCTTGTTTCTCCATTGAGATTGCTTCTCATTGTTTCTCCACTGATCAATGTTGTCCATACTATCGCAGGAGTCTGAGTAGCTGCTGGACTGGACTTGGTCCTGCATGTCCAGGGACTCACAGGAAGACGACATGGACTTCTTGGTCTCCTGGGTGGTCACGTGCACATTCATGTACTCTGGCATGGCGGGCAAGGAGTTGTCTTTCCTCAGAGAAATGCGAGGTGCGGGGATAGGGACGTCTTTCTTCAACTCCACGAAACTGGCCGATTTTCCTATCTTACTTTCTCTGGGACTGCCCATCGGATTACTATTAGACGTGGTGTTGAATTGAAAAACATCTTTCGGCATAATAGGTGAAGGAATCTCTTTCGTGAAGGCGCTTTCCTTCACTCTGCTGGGTGACGTCTGGACTGGGAGCACGAGGTCCCTTGGTGTGATGGGAGAGGGTATCTCCTTCACTTTCTGAGCCGTGGAAATGTCCGCTGCTTTCTCTTCTAGAACAGGGGAACATTCGGAGAAAAAGTCAGCAGTTTCTTTCCTTGGAGTACGAGGCGAAGGAATGCCATGAGAGAATCGCTTAGGGAGAAATGGAGAAGGAATATCGTTACAAGAGGACTCCACTATTCTGAAGGGAGATATTTCTTTGAGAGGACTTCGTTGCTTGAGAGGGCTGCTGGGCACACTCCTCCTGGGGTAGCTAGGAGAGGGGGACGCGTCCTTGACGGGACTGATTGCCGTGTCTACCAGGTTGAGACTCAGGTGCTGAATTCTATCCCGAGGATGTACAGGCATGGCTACGTTCTCATTAGACTCAACTTTCTCTCCTGAGCTATCGAGTTTCTCTGAGTGATTATTGAGGAAAACTTTTGATACTTGACTAGTAAGTGCCTCTGCCTGGCGCACATGGGGTCTCACTGGTATTACACAGGCAACAGGTTTCTGCGGTACATTGGGTTTCTCCGATGTCTTATGAGAGATGACTATCTGATGAGACTTGTCCTCGACACTGGTGGGAGATGAGACTTGCATGACATTCTCTATCACAGTTTCATCGACTAGAACATCTTGTGATTCATTGTTTTCTTGTGAATTCCCGGGCGCTGAATGAATCTCAGGCATGGTGACATCAGGTAGGCTAGGGCTGGTTGTATCGTCCTGGTAGCTGAAGGCATGCACAGGTTGGAACTCGCCAGAATACATCCTCATAAGGTAGGGTTCTGGCTGCACCACCTGAATACTATCCACGTCA